>CAJQZM010035360.1:0-30377 GCA_907164665.1 Colias nastes
AACTCCGCACTGCGTAAAGTATGCCGTGTGCGTTTGACTAACGGTTTCGAAGTGACTTCCTACATCGGTGGTGAAGGTCACAACCTGCAGGAGCACTCCGTGATCCTGATCCGTGGCGGTCGTGTTAAAGACCTTCCGGGTGTTCGTTACCACACCGTTCGTGGTGCGCTCGACTGCTCAGGTGTTAAAGACCGTAAGCAGGCTCGCTCCAAGTACGGCGTGAAGCGTCCTAAGGCTTAATGGTTCTCCGTTAAGTAAGGCCAAACTGATTTATCTTAATGTCACACTAAACTCTTTGAGTTTTGGACAATCCTGAATTAACAACGGAGTATTCCCATGCCACGTCGTCGCGTCATTGGTCAGCGTAAAATCCTTCCAGATCCGAAATTCGGATCAGAACTGCTGGCAAAATTTGTAAATATCCTGATGGTAGATGGTAAAAAATCTACTGCAGAAGCAATCGTATACAGCGCGCTTGAGACCCTGGCTCAGCGTTCTGGTAAAAATGAACTGGAAGCTTTCGAAGTCGCTCTCGACAACGTTCGCCCAACTGTAGAAGTTAAGTCCCGCCGCGTTGGTGGTTCTACTTATCAGGTTCCAGTTGAAGTTCGTCCGGTTCGTCGTAATGCTCTGGCAATGCGTTGGATCGTTGAAGCTGCTCGTAAACGCGGTGATAAATCCATGGCTCTGCGTCTGGCGAACGAACTTTCTGATGCTGCAGAAAACAAAGGTACTGCAGTTAAGAAACGTGAAGACGTTCACCGTATGGCAGAAGCCAACAAGGCGTTCGCACACTACCGTTGGTAATCCCTTCGGAGTATTAGTCACCAGGCGGGCGCTTCAGAGAAGCCGCCCGCTCTGGGTAACTTAACTGAACGCCTAAAGAAACAAACGAGGAATCAAATGGCTCGTACAACACCCATCGCACGCTACCGTAACATCGGTATCAGTGCGCACATCGACGCCGGTAAGACCACTACTACCGAACGTATTCTGTTCTACACCGGTGTAAACCACAAAATCGGTGAAGTTCATGACGGCGCAGCCACCATGGACTGGATGGAACAGGAGCAGGAGCGTGGTATTACTATCACCTCCGCAGCGACTACTGCATTCTGGTCAGGTATGGCTAAGCAGTACGAACCGCATCGCGTAAACATCATCGACACCCCAGGCCACGTTGACTTCACCATCGAAGTAGAACGTTCCATGCGTGTTCTTGACGGCGCGGTAATGGTTTATTGCGCAGTTGGTGGTGTTCAGCCACAGTCTGAAACCGTATGGCGTCAGGCGAACAAATATAAAGTTCCACGCATCGCGTTCGTTAACAAAATGGACCGTATGGGTGCTAACTTCCTGAAAGTTGTTGGTCAGATCAAAACCCGTCTGGGCGCGAACCCTGTTCCGCTGCAGCTGGCAATTGGTGCTGAAGAAGGTTTCACCGGTGTTATCGACCTGGTGAAAATGAAAGCCATCAACTGGAACGAAGAAGACGCAGGCGTTACCTTCACTTACGAAGATATCCCAGCAGACATGCAGGACCTGGCTGACGAATGGCACCAGAACCTGATCGAGTCCGCTGCTGAAGCTTCTGAAGAGCTGATGGAGAAATACCTGGGTGGTGAAGAACTGACTGAAGAAGAGATCAAGAAAGCTCTGCGTCAGCGCGTTCTGAACAACGAAATCATCCTGGTAACCTGTGGTTCTGCGTTCAAGAACAAAGGTGTTCAGGCGATGCTGGATGCGGTAGTTGACTACCTGCCATCCCCAGTTGACGTACCTGCGATCAACGGTATCCTGGATGACGGTAAAGATACTCCGGCTGAGCGTCACGCAAGTGATGACGAGCCGTTCTCTGCACTGGCGTTCAAAATTGCTACCGACCCATTCGTGGGTAACCTGACCTTCTTCCGCGTTTACTCTGGTGTGGTTAACTCCGGTGACACCATCCTGAACTCCGTGAAAGCGGCGCGTGAGCGTTTTGGCCGTATCGTACAGATGCACGCTAACAAACGTGAAGAGATCAAAGAAGTTCGTGCGGGCGACATCGCTGCAGCTATCGGTCTGAAAGACGTGACTACTGGTGACACCCTGTGTAACCCAGATCACCCGATCATTCTGGAGCGTATGGAATTCCCTGAGCCGGTAATCTCCATCGCGGTTGAACCAAAAACCAAAGCTGACCAGGAAAAAATGGGTCTGGCTCTGGGTCGTCTGGCGAAAGAAGACCCATCATTCCGCGTATGGACTGATGAAGAATCTAACCAGACCATCATCGCTGGTATGGGTGAGCTGCACCTGGACATCATCGTTGACCGTATGAAGCGTGAATTCAACGTTGAAGCGAACGTGGGTAAACCTCAGGTTGCTTACCGCGAAGCGATTCGTGCGAAAGTTACCGATGTTGAAGGTAAACACGCTAAGCAGTCTGGTGGTCGCGGTCAGTACGGTCACGTTGTGATCGACATGTACCCACTGGAGCCGGGCTCTAACCCTAAAGGTTACGAGTTCATCAACGACATCAAAGGTGGTGTAATTCCTGGCGAATACATCCCAGCCGTTGATAAAGGCATCCAGGAGCAGCTGAAAGCGGGCCCTCTGGCTGGCTATCCAGTTGTTGACATGGGTGTTCGTCTGCACTTCGGTTCTTACCATGACGTTGACTCCTCTGAACTGGCGTTTAAACTGGCTGCATCTATTGCCTTTAAAGAAGGCTTTAAGAAAGCAAAACCAGTTCTGCTTGAGCCGATCATGAAGGTTGAAGTAGAAACTCCTGAAGAGAACACCGGTGACGTTATCGGTGACTTGAGCCGTCGTCGCGGTATGCTGCGTGGTCAGGAATCTGAAGTAACTGGCGTTAAGATCCACGCTGAAGTTCCGCTGTCTGAAATGTTCGGATATGCAACTCAGCTGCGTTCTCTGACCAAAGGTCGTGCATCATACACTATGGAATTCCTGAAGTATGATGATGCGCCTAACAACGTTGCTCAGGCCGTTATTGAAGCCCGTGGTAAGTAATCCACAGGATTAAAACCTAAGTCCCGTGCTCTCTCCAAAGGGGAGAGCACTATAGTAAGGAATATAGCCGTGTCTAAAGAAAAATTTGAACGTACAAAACCGCACGTCAACGTTGGTACTATCGGCCACGTTGACCATGGTAAAACTACCCTGACTGCTGCAATCACTACCGTTCTGGCTAAAACCTACGGTGGTTCTGCTCGTGCATTCGACCAGATCGATAACGCACCAGAAGAAAAAGCTCGTGGTATCACCATCAACACTTCCCACGTTGAATACGACACCCCGACTCGCCACTACGCACACGTAGACTGCCCAGGCCACGCCGACTATGTTAAAAACATGATCACCGGTGCTGCGCAGATGGACGGCGCGATCCTGGTTGTTGCTGCGACTGACGGCCCAATGCCTCAGACTCGTGAGCACATCCTGCTGGGTCGTCAGGTAGGCGTTCCTTTCATCATCGTGTTCCTGAACAAATGCGACATGGTTGATGACGAAGAGCTGCTGGAACTGGTAGAGATGGAAGTTCGTGAACTGCTGTCTCAGTACGATTTCCCAGGCGACGATACCCCAATCGTTCGTGGTTCCGCGCTGAAAGCGCTGGAAGGCGAAGCAGAGTGGGAAGCAAAAATCATCGAACTGGCTGGCTTCCTGGATTCTTACATCCCAGAACCAGAGCGTGCGATTGACAAGCCGTTCCTGCTGCCAATCGAAGACGTATTCTCCATCTCCGGTCGTGGTACCGTTGTTACCGGTCGTGTAGAGCGCGGTATCATCAAAGTTGGCGAAGAAGTTGAAATCGTTGGTATCAAAGAGACTGCTAAGTCTACCTGTACTGGCGTTGAAATGTTCCGCAAACTGCTGGACGAAGGCCGTGCTGGTGAGAACGTTGGTGTTCTGCTGCGTGGTATCAAACGTGAAGAAATCGAACGTGGTCAGGTTCTGGCGAAGCCAGGCTCAATCAAGCCACACACCAAGTTCGAATCTGAAGTGTACATCCTGTCCAAAGACGAAGGCGGCCGTCATACTCCGTTCTTCAAAGGCTACCGTCCACAGTTCTACTTCCGTACAACTGACGTGACCGGTACCATCGAACTGCCAGAAGGCGTTGAGATGGTAATGCCAGGCGACAACATCAAGATGGTTGTGACTCTGATCCACCCAATCGCGATGGACGATGGTCTGCGTTTCGCAATCCGTGAAGGCGGCCGTACCGTTGGCGCGGGCGTTGTTGCTAAAGTTCTGGGCTAATTAATTATCCCTGAATGAAAAAAGGACGCTTCGGCGTCCTTTTTTGTTTTCTGGTGTTTTGAACCTGTCACAAATTTTCGTATTTTTTGCCTGCTTCCGTCTCGCATCCCGGCGTTTGTGCTATTGTAATCATAACCATTCTCACTTACACTTTGCGCATATTTTGAACGGGAGTTTTTATGTACGTTTGTTTATGTAATGGTGTGAGTGACAAAAAAATACGTCAGGCCGTTCGCCAGTTTCAGCCACAGTCATTCCAGCAGCTTCGCAAGTTTGTTCCGGTGGGAAATCAATGCGGTAAATGCGTTCGCGCAGCGCGTGAGATTATGCAGGACGAATTGATGCAGATCCCGGAATTCAAAGAGATCGCGTAAGCCCGTATCTTTTTTTTGACATCCCTGTAGCCCGATCTACGCTTCAATGAGTGGAAGCGGAGGGACTATATAATGAAAGGTGATGTTAAAATCATAAGTTATCTCAATAAATTATTGGGAAATGAGCTTGTCGCAATCAATCAGTATTTTCTCCATGCAAGAATGTTCAAAAACTGGGGACTGACTCGCCTCAATGATGTTGAATACCATGAGTCCATCGACGAGATGAAGCACGCGGATAAATATATTGAGCGTATTTTATTCCTCGAAGGCATTCCAAACTTGCAGGATCTTGGCAAACTGGGCATTGGTGAAGATGTTGAGGAGATGCTGCGTTCCGATCTCAGACTGGAGCTCGAAGGCGCAAGAGATCTTCGTGAAGCCATCGCCTATGCTGACAGCGTCCATGATTATGTTAGTCGTGACATGATGATCCAGATCCTCGCCGATGAAGAAGGCCATATTGACTGGCTGGAGACTGAACTGGATCTCATTACCAAAATTGGCCTACAGAACTACCTTCAGTCGCAGATCAAAGTGGAAAGCTAATCAGGTTTTCCCAGCCAACGCATAAACCCGCTGCCGCCAGAAATGGCCCAAAAGGCAGTGGGTTTTTTAATGTCTGTTTATCAGGGTGAACTAAAGAGAGGATGAGAAGACACAAAAGTGCCATCAGCGCGGCGACCAACGCCAGCAGCGGTAATACGCACCAGCCATGCCAGGCGCCCAGCGCTGCCAGATATTTAACATCGCCATAGCCCATCCCTTCGCGCCTAAAGATAAACCGATAGCCCCAGTAAATAACGGCAAAGCCGACATATCCTGCCATCGCACCCACCACCGCACTCGGCAAAAAATCAGGATGGATACAGAGCTGAAAGAGCAGGCCCACCCACAGCAGTGGGCAGAGAAATTTATCGGGAAGCAGGCCGCAGCGGATATCTGCATAGACAAGAAAGGCAGTCAGCGAAAAATAGAACAGCAGAAAGGGGAGGGTAGTTAACATGGAAAAGGCCTCAACAGGGTTTGAGCGCATCCTCGTTATAATCGGCCTGTCCGACAATCTACAAAAACCACAATTGCGTAGGGGCTCCAGACAAAGATTCGAGAAGGGATACATTGCGTAAAAAGTTGCGAGTCCTTACGCATACCGCGCCTTTAGCGCTTAATTTCTAAACGGCACTTGCGTCTTTCTCTGATTTACGTATAATGCGCGGGCTTGTCGTAATTGACGGCTGGTTCGAACTGAACCGGAGTAACTCATTTTGTTACTCAACAATGCTCCCAATTGGGGAGCTACGTAAGAACGGTTACACTCTCCCATCAATCGTAATGGGTTTGAGGAGTAATCATTTTCGTTTATAAAATAATTGGAGCTCTGGTCTCATGCAGAACCAAAGAATCCGTATCCGCCTTAAAGCGTTTGATCATCGTCTGATCGATCAATCAACCGCGGAAATCGTCGAGACTGCTAAGCGCACTGGTGCGCAAGTCCGTGGTCCGATCCCGCTGCCGACCCGCAAAGAGCGCTTCACCGTTCTGATCTCCCCGCACGTCAACAAAGACGCGCGTGATCAGTACGAAATCCGCACTCACAAGCGTCTGGTTGACATCGTTGAGCCAACTGAGAAAACCGTTGATGCTCTGATGCGTCTGGATCTGGCTGCCGGTGTAGACGTGCAGATCAGCCTGGGTTGATCAGGTCATCGAGCGATTGAGAGGTTGATACAATGATTGGTTTAGTCGGTAAAAAAGTGGGTATGACCCGCATCTTCACAGAAGATGGCGTTTCTATCCCAGTAACCGTAATCGAAGTTGAAGCAAACCGCGTTACTCAGATCAAAGATCTGGCTAACGATGGCTACCGCGCTGTTCAGGTGACCACTGGTGCTAAAAAAGCTAACCGTGTAACCAAACCAGAAGCGGGTCACTTCGCTAAAGCTGGCGTTGAAGCTGGCCGTGGTCTGTGGGAATTCCGTCTTGCTGAAGGCGAAGAGTTCACCGTAGGTCAAGACATTAGCGTTGAGCTGTTTGCTGACGTTAAAAAAGTTGACGTAACCGGTACCTCTAAAGGTAAAGGTTTTGCTGGTACCGTTAAGCGCTGGAACTTCCGTACCCAGGACGCTACTCACGGTAACTCCTTGTCTCACCGCGTTCCGGGTTCTATCGGTCAGAACCAGACTCCGGGCAAAGTGTTCAAAGGCAAGAAAATGGCAGGTCAGCTGGGTAACGAACGTGTAACCGTTCAGAGCCTGGACGTAGTACGTGTTGACGCTGAGCGCAACCTGCTGCTGGTTAAAGGTGCAGTTCCGGGTGCAACCGGTAGCGACCTGATCGTTAAACCAGCTGTGAAGGCGTAAGGGGATAGCAATGGAATTAGTATTGAAAGACGCGCAGAGCGCGCTGACTGTTTCCGAAACTACCTTCGGTCGTGATTTCAACGAAGCGCTGGTTCACCAGGTTGTTGTTGCTTATGCAGCTGGTGCTCGTCAGGGTACTCGTGCTCAGAAGACTCGTGCTGAAGTAACTGGTTCTGGCAAAAAGCCATGGCGCCAGAAAGGTACCGGCCGTGCGCGTTCAGGTTCTATCAAGAGCCCGATCTGGCGTTCAGGTGGCGTGACCTTCGCTGCGCGTCCACAGGACCACAGTCAAAAAGTTAACAAAAAGATGTACCGCGGCGCGCTGAAAAGCATCCTGTCCGAACTGGTACGTCAGGATCGTCTGATCGTTGTCGAATCATTCTCTGTAGAAGCGCCTAAAACTAAGCTGCTGGCACAGAAACTGAAAGACATGGCTCTGGAAGATGTGCTGATCATCACCGGTGAGCTGGACGAGAACCTGTTCCTGGCCGCACGTAACCTGCACAAGGTTGACGTACGCGATGCGACTGGTATCGACCCGGTTAGCCTGATCGCCTTCGACAAAGTCGTAATGACTGCTGATGCTGTTAAGCAAGTTGAGGAGATGCTGGCATGATTCGTGAAGAACGTCTGCTGAAGGTGCTTCGCGCACCGCACGTTTCTGAAAAAGCGTCTACTGCGATGGAAAAAACAAACACCATCGTTCTCAAAGTTGCTAAAGACGCGACCAAAGCAGAAATCAAAGCTGCTGTGCAGAAACTGTTTGAAGTCGAAGTCGAAGTCGTTAACACCCTGGTTGTTAAAGGGAAAGTTAAACGTCACGGACAGCGTATCGGTCGTCGTAGCGACTGGAAAAAAGCTTACGTCACCCTGAAAGAAGGCCAGAATCTGGACTTCGTTGGCGGCGCTGAGTAAGTCGGAGGAGTAATACAATGGCAGTTGTTAAATGTAAACCGACATCTCCGGGTCGTCGCCACGTAGTTAAAGTGGTTAACCCTGAGCTGCACAAGGGCAAACCTTTTGCTCCGTTGCTGGAAAAAAACAGCAAATCCGGTGGTCGTAACAACAATGGCCGTATCACCACTCGTCACATCGGTGGTGGCCACAAGCAGGCTTATCGTATTGTTGACTTCAAACGCAACAAAGACGGTATCCCAGCAGTTGTTGAGCGTCTTGAGTACGATCCGAACCGTTCCGCGAACATCGCGCTGGTTCTGTACAAAGATGGCGAACGCCGTTACATCCTGGCCCCTAAAGGCCTGAAAGCTGGCGACCAGATTCAGTCTGGCGTTGATGCTGCAATCAAAGCAGGTAACACCCTGCCGATGCGCAATATCCCGGTTGGTTCTACCGTTCATAACGTAGAAATGAAACCAGGTAAAGGCGGTCAGCTGGCACGTTCCGCTGGTACTTACGTTCAGATCGTTGCTCGCGACGGTGCTTATGTCACCCTGCGTCTGCGTTCTGGTGAAATGCGTAAAGTCGAAGCAGACTGCCGCGCTACTCTGGGCGAAGTTGGCAATGCTGAGCATATGCTGCGCGTTCTGGGTAAAGCAGGTGCTGCACGCTGGCGTGGTGTTCGTCCTACCGTTCGCGGTACTGCGATGAACCCAGTCGACCACCCACATGGTGGTGGTGAAGGTCGTAACTTTGGTAAGCACCCGGTATCTCCGTGGGGCGTTCAGACCAAAGGTAAGAAGACCCGCAGCAACAAGCGTACTGATAAATTTATCGTACGTCGCCGTAGCAAATAATTTTAGAGGATAAGCCATGCCACGTTCTCTCAAGAAAGGTCCTTTTATTGACCTGCACTTGCTGAAGAAGGTAGAGAAAGCGGTGGAAAGCGGAGACAAGAAGCCCCTGCGCACTTGGTCCCGTCGTTCAACGATCTTTCCTAACATGATCGGTTTGACCATCGCTGTCCATAATGGTCGTCAGCACGTTCCAGTCTTTGTTACCGACGAAATGGTTGGTCACAAACTGGGTGAATTCGCACCGACTCGTACTTATCGCGGCCACGCTGCTGATAAAAAAGCGAAGAAGAAATAAGGTAGGAGGAAGAGATGGAAACTTTAGCTCAACATCGCCATGCTCGTTCTTCTGCACAGAAGGTTCGCCTTGTTGCTGACCTGATTCGCGGTAAGAAAGTGTCGCAGGCCCTGGACATCCTGACCTATACCAACAAGAAAGCTGCGGTATTGGTCAAGAAAGTACTGGAATCTGCCATTGCTAACGCTGAACACAACGATGGCGCTGACATCGACGATCTGAAAGTCGCGAAAATTTTCGTAGATGAAGGCCCAAGCATGAAGCGCATTATGCCGCGTGCGAAAGGTCGTGCAGATCGCATCCTGAAGCGCACCAGCCACATTACTGTGGTTGTGTCCGATCGCTGAGACTCTGGAGACTAGCAATGGGTCAGAAAGTACATCCTAATGGTATTCGCCTGGGTATTGTAAAACCATGGAACTCTACCTGGTTTGCGAACACCAAAGAATTCGCTGACAACCTGGACAGCGATTTTAAAGTACGTCAGTACCTGACTAAGGAACTGGCTAAAGCGTCTGTATCTCGTATCGTTATCGAGCGTCCAGCTAAGAGCATCCGTGTGACTATTCACACTGCTCGTCCTGGCATCGTTATCGGTAAGAAAGGCGAAGACGTAGAAAAACTGCGCAAGGTCGTAGCGGATATCGCTGGCGTTCCTGCACAGATCAATATCGCTGAAGTTCGTAAGCCTGAACTGGACGCTAAATTGGTTGCTGACAGCATCACTTCACAGCTGGAACGTCGCGTTATGTTCCGTCGTGCTATGAAGCGTGCTGTACAGAACGCAATGCGTCTGGGCGCTAAAGGTATCAAAGTTGAAGTTAGCGGCCGTCTGGGCGGCGCGGAAATCGCACGTACCGAATGGTACCGCGAAGGTCGCGTACCGCTGCACACTCTGCGTGCTGACATTGACTACAACACCTCTGAAGCGCACACCACTTACGGTGTAATCGGCGTTAAGGTATGGATCTTCAAAGGTGAGATCCTGGGTGGTATGGCTGCTGTTGAACAACCGGAAAAACCGGCTGCTCAACCTAAAAAGCAGCAGCGTAAAGGCCGTAAATAAGGAGCGTCGCTGATGTTACAACCAAAGCGTACAAAATTCCGTAAAGTGCACAAAGGCCGCAACCGTGGTCTGGCGCAGGGTACGGATGTTAGCTTCGGCACTTTCGGTCTGAAAGCTGTTGGCCGTGGTCGTCTGACTGCACGTCAGATCGAAGCAGCACGTCGTGCAATGACCCGTGCAGTTAAGCGTCAAGGTAAGATCTGGATCCGTGTATTCCCGGACAAACCGATCACCGAGAAGCCACTGGAAGTTCGTATGGGTAAAGGTAAAGGTAACGTGGAGTACTGGGTTGCCTTGATCCAACCGGGCAAAGTCCTTTATGAAATGGACGGTGTTCCGGAAGAGCTGGCCCGTGAAGCCTTCGGCCTGGCAGCAGCGAAACTGCCTATCAAAACCACCTTTGTAACTAAGACGGTGATGTAATGAAAGCAAAAGAGCTGCGTGAAAAAAGCGTTGAAGAGCTGAACGCTGAGCTGCTGAACCTGCTGCGTGAGCAGTTCAACCTGCGTATGCAGGCTGCAAGTGGCCAGCTGCAACAGACTCACCTGCTGAAGCAAGTGCGTCGCAATGTTGCACGCGTTAAGACTTTACTGACTCAGAAGGCGGGTGCGTAATGACCGATAAAATCCGTACTCTGCAAGGTCGTGTTGTTAGCGACAAAATGGAGAAATCCATTGTTGTAGCTATCGAACGTATTGTGAAACACCCGATCTACGGTAAATTCATCAAACGTACGACCAAACTGCACGTACATGACGAGAACAACGAATGTGGTATCGGCGACAAGGTTGAAATCCGTGAATGCCGTCCACTGTCCAAGACTAAGTCCTGGACGCTGGTTCGCGTTGTAGAGAAAGCGGTTCTGTAATACAGTACGCATTCTCAATACGAATAAACGGCTCAGCGATGAGCCGTTTATTTTTTCTACCCATATTGTAGAAGCGGTGTTATAATGCCGCGCCCTCGATATGGGGCTTTTTAACGGCTCTGATTTTAGAGTCTCAGGTAGTAGTTGACATTAGCGGAGCACTGAAATGATCCAAGAACAGACTATGCTGAACGTCGCCGACAACTCCGGTGCACGTCGCGTAATGTGTATCAAGGTTCTGGGTGGCTCGCACCGTCGCTACGCAGGCGTAGGCGACATCATCAAGATCACCATCAAGGAAGCAATTCCACGTGGTAAGGTCAAAAAAGGTGATGTGCTGAAAGCGGTAGTGGTGCGCACCAGGAAGGGTGTTCGTCGCCCTGACGGTTCTGTCATTCGCTTCGATGGTAATGCATGCGTTATTTTAAACAATAACAGCGAGCAGCCTATCGGCACGCGTATCTTTGGGCCGGTAACTCGTGAACTTCGTACTGAAAAGTTCATGAAAATTATCTCTCTGGCACCAGAAGTACTCTAAGGAGCGAATCATGGCAGCGAAAATCCGTCGTGATGACGAAGTTATCGTGTTAACCGGTAAAGATAAAGGTAAACGCGGTAAAGTAAAAAATGTTCTGTCTTCCGGCAAACTCGTCGTTGAAGGTATCAACCTGGTTAAGAAACATCAGAAGCCGGTTCCGGCCCTGAACCAACCAGGCGGCATCGTTGAAAAAGAAGCTGCAATTCAGGTTTCTAACGTTGCAATCTTCAATGCGGCTACCGGCAAGGCTGACCGTGTAGGCTTTAGATTCGAAGACGGCAAAAAAGTCCGTTTCTTCAAGTCTAACAGCGAAACTATCAAGTAATTTGGAGTAGTACGATGGCGAAACTGCATGATTACTACAAAGACGAAGTAGTTAACAAACTCATGACTGAGTTTAACTACAATTCTGTCATGCAAGTCCCTCGGGTCGAGAAGATCACCCTGAACATGGGTGTTGGTGAAGCGATCGCTGACAAGAAACTGCTGGATAACGCAGCAGCTGACCTGACAGCAATCTCCGGTCAAAAGCCGTTGATCACCAAAGCACGCAAATCAGTTGCAGGCTTCAAAATCCGTCAGGGCTATCCGATCGGCTGTAAAGTAACTCTGCGTGGCGAACGCATGTGGGAGTTCTTTGAGCGCCTGATCACTATTGCTGTTCCACGTATCCGTGACTTCCGTGGCTTGTCCGCTAAGTCTTTCGACGGTCGTGGTAACTACAGCATGGGTGTCCGTGAGCAGATCATCTTCCCAGAAATCGACTACGATAAAGTCGACCGCGTGCGTGGTTTGGATATTACCATTACCACTACTGCGAAATCTGACGAAGAAGGCCGTGCTCTGCTGGCTGCCTTTGACTTCCCGTTCCGCAAGTAAGGTAGGGTTACTGAATGGCTAAGCAATCAATGAAAGCACGCGAAGTAAAGCGCGTAGCTTTAGCTGATAAATTCTTCGCTAAACGCGCTGAACTGAAAGCGATCATTTCTGATGTGAACGCTTCCGACGAAGATCGTTGGAATGCGGTTCTCAAGCTGCAGTCTCTGCCGCGTGATTCCAGCCCGTCTCGTCAGCGTAACCGCTGTCGTCAAACAGGTCGTCCACATGGTTATGTGGGCAAGTTTGGGTTGAGCCGTATCAAACTGCGTGAAGCCGCCATGCGCGGTGAAGTACCAGGCTTGAAAAAGGCTAGCTGGTAATTACCAATTGAATCACGGGAGTAAAGACAGATGAGCATGCAAGATCCGATCGCGGATATGCTGACCCGTATCCGTAACGGTCAGGCCGCGAACAAAGTTGCGGTCACCATGCCTTCCGCCAAGCTGAAAGTGGCAATTGCCAACGTGCTGAAGGAAGAAGGTTTTATCGAAGATTTTAAAGTTGAAGGCGACACCAAGCCGGAACTGGAACTTACTCTCAAGTATTTCCAGGGTAAAGCTGTTGTAGAAAGCATTCAGCGTGTCAGCCGCCCAGGTCTGCGCATCTATAAGAAAAAAGATGAGCTGCCGAAAGTTATGGCTGGCCTTGGTATCGCAGTTGTTTCTACCTCAAAAGGTGTTATGACTGATCGTGCAGCGCGCCAGGCTGGTCTTGGTGGCGAAATTATCTGCTACGTAGCCTAATCGGAGGAAAGAATGTCTCGTGTTGCTAAAGCACCGGTCGTTATTCCTGCCGGCGTTGATGTAAAAATCGACGGTCAGGTTATTACGATCAAAGGTAAAAACGGCGAGCTGACTCGTACCCTCAACAAAGCTGTTGAAGTTAAACATGCAGATAACGCTCTGACCTTCGGTCCACGTGATGGTTTCGTGGATGGATGGGCTCAGGCTGGTACCGCGCGTGCCCTGCTGAACTCAATGGTTGTTGGTGTTACCGAAGGCTTCACTAAAAAGCTTCAGCTGGTTGGTGTAGGTTATCGTGCAGCTATCAAAGGGAATGCAGTAGGCCTGTCTCTGGGCTTCTCACACCCTGTTGAGCATCCGCTGCCGGCCGGTATCACTGCAGAATGTCCGACTCAAACTGAAATCGTGCTGAAAGGCGCTGATAAACAGCTGATCGGTCAGGTTGCAGCAGATCTGCGCGCCTACCGTCGTCCTGAGCCTTATAAAGGTAAGGGTGTTCGTTACGCCGACGAAGTCGTGCGTACCAAAGAGGCTAAGAAGAAGTAAGGTAACACTATGGATAAGAAATCTGCTCGTATCCGTCGTGCGACCCGCGCACGCCGCAAGCTCAAAGAGCTGGGTGCAACTCGCCTGGTGGTACATCGTACCCCGCGTCATATTTACGCACAGGTAATTGCACCGAACGGTTCTGAAGTTCTGGTAGCTGCTTCTACTGTAGAAAAAGCTATCTCAGAACAATTGAAGTACACCGGTAACAAAGACGCCGCTGCAGCTGTAGGTAAAGCTGTTGCTGAACGCGCTCTGGAAAAAGGCATCAGCAATGTTTCCTTTGACCGTTCCGGGTTCCAATATCATGGTCGTGTCCAGGCACTGGCAGATGCTGCCCGTGAAGCTGGCCTTCAGTTCTAAGGTAGAGGTGTAAGATGGCTCACATCGAAAAACAGGCTGGCGAACTGCAGGAAAAGCTGATCGCGGTTAACCGCGTATCTAAAACCGTAAAAGGTGGTCGTATTTTCTCCTTCACAGCTCTGACTGTAGTTGGTGATGGTAACGGTCGCGTTGGTTTTGGTTACGGTAAAGCGCGTGAAGTTCCAGCAGCGATCCAGAAAGCGATGGAAAAAGCCCGTCGCAATATGATTAACGTCGCGCTGAACAACGGCACCCTGCAACACCCAGTTAAAGGTGTTCACACGGGTTCTCGTGTATTCATGCAGCCAGCTTCAGAAGGTACCGGTATCATCGCCGGTGGTGCAATGCGCGCCGTTCTGGAAGTTGCTGGAGTTCATAACGTTCTGGCTAAAGCATATGGTTCCACCAACCCGATCAACGTGGTTCGTGCAACTATTGATGGCCTGGAAAATATGAATTCTCCAGAAATGGTCGCTGCCAAGCGTGGTAAATCCGTTGAAGAAATTCTGGGGTAATTGACCATGGCAAAGACTATTAAAATCACTCAAACCCGCAGTGCAATCGGTCGTCTGCCGAAACACAAGGCAACGCTGCTTGGCCTGGGTCTGCGTCGTATTGGTCATACCGTTGAGCGCGAGGATACTCCTGCTGTTCGTGGTATGGTCAACGCGGTTTACTTCATGGTTAAAGTTGAGGAGTAAGAGATGCGTTTAAATACTCTGTCTCCGGCCGAAGGCTCTAAAAAGGCGGGTAAACGCCTGGGTCGTGGTATCGGTTCTGGCCTCGGCAAAACCGGTGGTCGTGGTCACAAAGGTCAGAACTCTCGTTCTGGCGGTGGCGTACGTCGCGGTTTCGAGGGTGGCCAGATGCCACTGTACCGTCGTCTGCCGAAGTTCGGCTTCACCTCTCGCAAAGCAGCGATCACAGCGGAAATCCGTCTGTCTGACCTGGCGAAAGTTGAAGGCGGCGTTGTAGACCTTAACACGCTGAAAGCAGCAAACATTATCGGTATCCAGATCGAGTTCGCGAAAGTGATCCTGGCTGGTGAAGTTTCTACTCCGGTAACTGTTCGTGGCCTGCGTGTTACTAAAGGTGCTCGTGCTGCTATCGAAGCTGCTGGCGGTAAAATTGAGGAATAAGTAGCAGATGGCTAAGCAACCGGGATTAGATTTTCAAAGTGCCAAAGGTGGATTTGGCGAGCTGAAACGCAGACTGCTGTTTGTAATCGGCGCGCTGATTGTGTTCCGTATTGGCTCTTTTATTCCGATCCCTGGTATTGATGCCGCTGTACTTGCCAAACTGCTTGAGCAACAGCGAGGCACCATCATTGAAATGTTCAACATGTTCTCTGGTGGTGCTCTCAGCCGTGCTTCTATTTTCGCACTGGGTATTATGCCGTACATTTCGGCATCAATTATTATCCAGCTGCTGACGGTCGTTCATCCGGCCCTGGCAGAGTTGAAGAAAGAAGGGGAGTCTGGACGTCGTAAGATTAGCCAGTACACCCGTTACGGCACTCTGGTGCTGGCAATATTCCAGTCGATCGGTATTGCTACCGGTCTTCCGAATATGCCTGGTATGCAGGGCCTGGTATTAAACCCAGGCTTTGCATTCTATTTCACCGCTGTTGTAAGTCTGGTCACAGGGACCATGTTCCTGATGTGGCTCGGCGAACAGATTACTGAACGAGGTATCGGTAACGGTATCTCAATCATTATCTTCGCCGGTATCGTTGCGGGTCTCCCGCCGGCCATCGCCCATACTATCGAGCAAGCGCGTCAAGGCGACCTGCACTTCCTCCTGTTGCTGTTGGTTGCAGTATTAGTATTTGCAGTGACGTTCTTTGTTGTCTTCGTTGAACGTGGTCAGCGCCGCATTGTGGTGAACTACGCTAAACGTCAGCAGGGTCGTCGTGTCTATGCTGCACAGAGCACACATTTACCGCTGAAAGTGAATATGGCGGGGGTTATCCCGGCTATCTTCGCTTCCAGTATTATTCTGTTCCCGGCAACCATCGCGTCATGGTTCGGGGGCGGTACTGGTTGGAACTGGCTGACAACAATTTCGCTGTATTTGCAGCCTGGGCAACCACTTTATGTGTTACTCTATGCGTCTGCGATCATCTTCTTCTGTTTCTTCTACACGGCGTTGGTTTTCAACCCGCGTGAAACAGCAGATAACCTGAAGAAGTCCGGTGCATTTGTACCAGGAATTCGTCCGGGAGAGCAAACGGCGAAGTATATCGATAAAGTAATGACTCGCCTGACTTTGGTTGGTGCGCTTTATATTACTTTTATCTGCCTGATCCCGGAGTTCATGCGTGATGCAATGAAAGTACCGTTCTACTTCGGTGGGACCTCACTGCTTATCGTTGTTGTCGTGATTATGGACTTTATGGCTCAAGTGCAAACTCTGATGATGTCCAGTCAGTATGAGTCTGCATTGAAGAAGGCGAACCTGAAAGGCTACGGCCGCTAAATGGTCGCCTGAGAAGTTACGGAGAGTAAAAATGAAAGTTCGTGCTTCCGTCAAGAAATTATGCCGTAACTGCAAAATCGTTAAGCGTGATGGTGTCATCCGTGTGATTTGCAGTGCCGAGCCGAAGCATAAACAGCGCCAAGGCTGATTATTTCGCATATTTTTCTTGCAAAGTTGGGTTGAGCTGGCTAGATTAGCCAGCCAATCTTTTGTATGTCTGTACGTTTCCATTTGAGTATCCTGAAAACGGGCTTTTCAGCATGGTGCGTACATATTAAATAGTAGGAGTGCATAGTGGCCCGTATAGCAGGCATTAACATTCCTGATCAGAAACATGCTGTGATCGCATTAACTTCGATCTACGGCGTCGGCAAGACCCGTTCTAAAGCCATTCTGGCTGCAGCGGGTATCGCTGAAGATGTTAAGATCAGTGAGCTGTCTGAAGAACAAATCGACACGCTGCGTGACGAAGTTGCCAAATTTGTCGTTGAAGGTGATCTGCGCCGTGAAATCAGCATGAGCATCAAGCGCCTGATGGATCTTGGTTGCTATCGCGGTTTGCGTCATCGTCGTGGTCTGCCAGTGCGCGGTCAGCGTACTAAGACCAACGCACGTACCCGTAAGGGTCCGCGCAAACCGATCAAGAAATAATCGGGGTGATTGAATAATGGCAAAGGCACCAGTTCGTGCACGTAAACGTGTAAGAAAACAAGTCTCTGACGGCGTGGCTCATATCCATGCTTCTTTCAACAACACCATCGTTACTATTACTGATCGTCAGGGTAACGCATTGGGTTGGGCAACAGCCGGTGGTTCCGGTTTCCGTGGTTCTCGCAAATCCACTCCGTTCGCAGCTCAGGTTGCAGCAGAGCGTTGCGCTGAAGCCGTAAAAGAATACGGCATCAAGAATCTGGAAGTTATGGTTAAAGGTCCGGGTCCGGGTCGTGAATCTACTGTTCGCGCTCTGAACGCCGCTGGTTTCCGCATCACTAATATTACTGATGTGACTCCGATCCCTCATAACGGTTGTCGTCCGCCGAAAAAACGTCGCGTATAACGCTCCGTTTTTTAGGTTAGTTGGAGATAGAAAATGGCAAGATATTTGGGTCCTAAGCTCAAGCTGAGCCGTCGTGAGGGCACCGACTTATTCCTTAAGTCTGGCGTTCGCGCGATCGATACCAAGTGTAAAATTGAACAAGCTCCTGGCCAGCACGGTGCGCGTAAACCGCGTCTGTCTGACTATGGTGTGCAGTTGCGTGAAAAGCAAAAAGTTCGCCGTACCTACGGTGTGCTGGAGCGTCAGTTCCGTAACTACTATAAAGAAGCAGCACGTCTGAAAGGCAACACAGGTGAAAACCTGCTGGCTCTGCTGGAAGGTCGTCTGGACAACGTTGTATACCGTATGGGCTTCGGCGCTACTCGTGCTGAATCACGTCAGCTGGTTAGCCACAAAGCAATCATGGTAAACGGTCGTGTTGTTAACATCGCTTCTTATCAGGTTAAAGCGAATGACGTTGTTAGCATTCGTGAGAAAGCGAAAAAGCAATCTCGCGTGAAGGCCGCTCTGGAGCTGGCTGAGCAGCGTGAAAAGCCAACCTGGCTGGAAGTTGATGCTGGCAAGATGGAAGGTACGTTCAAGCGTCAGCCAGAACGTTCTGATCTGTCTGCGGACATTAACGAACACCTGATCGTCGAGCTTTACTCCAAGTAAAGCTTAGTACCAAAGAGAGGACACAATGCAGGGTTCTGTGACAGAGTTTCTAAAACCGCGCCTGGTAGATATCGAGCAAGTGAGTTCGACGCACGCCAAGGTGACCCTTGAGCCTTTAGAGCGTGGCTTTGGCCATACTCTGGGTAACGCACTGCGCCGTATTCTGCTCTCATCGATGCCGGGTTGCGCGGTGACCGAGGTTGAGATTGATGGTGTACTTCATGAGTACAGCACCAAAGAAGGCGTTCAGGAAGATATCCTTGAAATCCTGCTCAACCTGAAAGGGCTGGCGGTGAGAGTTCAGGGTAAAGATGAAGTTATTCTTACTCTGAATAAATCTGGCATTGGCCCTGTGACTGCAGCCGACATCACCCACGACGGTGATGTTGAAATCGTCAAGCCGCAGCACGTGATCTGCCACCTGACCGATGAGAACGCAGCTATTAGCATGCGTATCAAAGTTCAGCGCGGTCGTGGTTATGTGCCGGCTTCTGCCCGAATTCATTCGGAAGAAGATGAGCGCCCAATCGGCCGTCTGCTGGTCGACGCATGCTACAGCCCTGTAGAGCGTATTGCCTACAATGTTGAAGCAGCGCGTGTAGAACAGCGTACCGACCTGGACAAGCTGGTCATCGAAATGGAAACCAACGGCACAATCGATCCTGAAGAGGCGATTCGTCGTGCGGCAACCATCCTGGCAGAACAACTGGAAGCTTTCGTTGACTTACGTGATGTACGTCAGCCGGAAGTGAAAGAAGAGAAACCAGAATTCGATCCGATCCTGCTGCGCCCTGTTGACGATCTGGAATTGACTGTCCGCTCTGCTAACTGCCTTAAGGCAGAAGCTATCCACTATATCGGTGATCTGGTACAGCGTACCGAGGTTGAGTTGCTGAAAACGCCGAACCTGGGTAAAAAATCTCTTACTGAGATTAAAGACGTGCTGGCTTCACGTGGTCTGTCTCTGGGCATGCGCCTGGAAAACTGGCCACCGGCAAGCATTGCTGACGAGTAACCGGATCACAGGTTAAGGTTTTACTGAGAAGGATAAGGTCATGCGCCATCGTAAGAGTGGTCGTCAACTGAACCGCAACAGCAGCCATCGCCAGGCTATGTTCCGCAACATGGCAGGTTCACTGGTTCGTCATGAGATCATCAAGACGACCCTGCCTAAAGCGAAAGAGCTGCGTCGCGTAGTTGAGCCGCTGATTACTCTTGCCAAGACTGACAGCGTTGCTAATCGTCGTCTGGCATTCGCCCGTACTCGTGATAACGAGATCGTGGCAAAACTGTTTAACGAACTGGGCCCGCGTTTCGCGAGCCGTGCCGGTGGTTACACTCGTATTCTGAAGTGTGGCTTCCGTGCAGGCGACAACGCGCCGATGGCTTACATCGAGCTGGTTGATCGTTCAGAGAAAGCAGAAGCTGCTGCAGAGTAATCTGTAGTAACGTAAAAAAACCCGCTCCGGCGGGTTTTTTTATATCCTCAGTATCATCACCTCTCTACACTATCTGTATCTTTTCTGTTCATCCGCGGAGATCATCATGTGGTTACTCGATGAATGGGTAGAGCGCCATATCAGCGATGCCCAACGCAAAGGTGAATTCGATAATCTTCCAGGAAGCGGCGAACCGCTCGTGTTGGAGGATGATTCGCACATTGCACCTGAATTACGTGCGGGATACCGCTTACTTAAAAATGCGGGCTGTTTGCCTCCGGAACTTGAAAAGCGAAGAGAGGCAGTTGAACTTGTTGATCTACTTAAAAGTGTTCGCAAAGACGACCCACGACATATTGAGCTCAGCCGCCGACTGACGCTGATTGAGCTTAAACTCCGCGAGGCTGGTGTGAGCACTGACTTTTTGCGCGGTGAATATTGTGAAAGGTTAATGCAGAGAATTGATGAGGAATAACTATGTATCGTATTGGTGAACTTGCAAAGCTCGCTAACGTAACGCCAGATACCATCCGTTACTACGAGAAACAGCAAATGATAGATCATGAGGTGAGAACGGAAGGTGGATTCCGTCTTTATACCGACAACGATCTCCAGCGTCTTCGGTTTATCCGCTATGCACGGCAGCTTGGTTTCACGCTTGAGTCGATCCGTGAGTTACTGTCGATCCGCATCGATCCGGCGCACCACACTTGCCAGGAATCAAAAAGCATCGTCCAGGCCCGACTGGATGAAGTTGAGGCCCGAATTCAGGAATTGCAGACGATGCAGCGTTCCCTGCAAAGATTGAATGACGCATGCTGTGGTACTGCGCACAGCAGCATTTATTGCTCTATTCTTGAAGCCCTTGAACAGGGCGCCAGTGGCGAAACGGAAACACAGGGGTGTTGATTTTCCCTCAGCCCGGGCCTACACTCGCGTCAACATAAACCATGCTCAGGAGAAATTATGAGCCGCTATCAGCATACGAAGGGGCAAATTAAGGATAACGCCATTGAGGCATTACTTCACGACCCGCTTTTCAGACAGCGCGTTGAAAAGAATAAAAAAGGGAAAGGGAGTTATCTGCGTAAAGGGAAACATGGGAATCGGGGTAACTGGGAGGCCAGTGGCAAAAAAGCGAATCGCTTATTTACCACTGGCCTTCCTGCTTTTAGTGTTCTGTCAGGAGCGGTTATTCTGCTCTTTTAACAGATCGCGAATTTCAGTCAGTAAAACTTCTTCTTTAGAAGGGGCTGGCGGTGCTGCTGCCGGTTCTTCTTTTTTACGGTTAAGCTTGTTGATGAGCTTGATAGCCATAAAAATCGCAAACGCCACGATCACGAAATCAAAAATATTCTGAATAAATACGCCATAGTGCATAACGACTGCCGGGATATCTCCCTGGGCATCTCTGAGCGTGACGGCGAACTGTTTGAAATCAATGCCCCCAATTAATAGCCCCAACGGCGGCATAATAATGTCGGCAACCAGTGATGAAACGATCTTACCGAACGCAGCACCAATAATGACACCCACAGCTAAATCTACAACATTCCCGCGCATCGCAAATTCGCGAAATTCTTTCATGAAACTCATTATGTTCTCCTTGTGCCAGCTGACGACTATAAGTTTAACAAATGATTAGCTAATTGCCATCGAGGATAAATAAAGGTTATGAAAAATAAAAGTCTTAGAAATTTAAAGGTTAATAATCAGGTGCTCTAACCCGAGCACCTGAATCATTACAGGAAGAATGGACTTGGCTGGAATAAGCGTTCGACGTCTGTAATAAACTTTTTATCGGTAAGGAACATAATAACGTGGTCCCCTTGCTCGATGCGTAAATTATCATTGGCGATCATGACATCGTTCCCGCGCACCACAGCCCCAATGATTGTGCCTGGGGGTAATTTGATTTCATCAATTGAACGACCCACAACACGTGATGTGGTTTCATCACCGTGCGCCACGGCCTCAATGGCTTCAGCAACACCGCGACGAAGTGAAGAAACACCGACGATATCCGCTTTACGGACATGACTTAGCAGGGCTGAAATTGTCGCTTGCTGTGGCGAAATGGCGATATCAATGACGCTTCCCTGAACGAGGTCAACATAGGCGCGGCGCTGGATAAGTACCATCACCTTTTTTGCTCCCATTCGTTTGGCGAGCATCGCAGACATAATATTCGCTTCGTCGTCGTTGGTGACGGCAATAAACAGATCAACTTGATCGATATGCTCTTCGGCCAGCAATTCTTGATCGGACGCATCACCATAAAATACGATCGTATTCTGCAGCTTTTCAGCGAGTTCAGAAGCGCGCTGTTGATCGCGTTCGATCAACTTCACGCTATAGTCTTTTTCCAGTCGTCTCGCCAGACCTGCGCCAATATTCCCACCGCCGACCAGCATGATGCGTTTATAAGGCTTTTCAAGACGCTGAAGCTCGCTCATCACCGCACGGATATGCTGAGATGCGGCAATAAAGAAAACCTCATCACCGGCTTCAACAATCGTTGAGCCTTGCGGCCGAATAGGCCTGTCGTGGCGGAAAATGGCAGCGACGCGAGTATCGATATGTGGCATGTGCTCACGCATCGTAGACAAGGCATTACCAATGAGTGGCCCGCCGTAATAGGCTTTCACCACTGCCAGGCTTACTTTACCTTCCGCAAAATTCACAACCTGCAAAGCGCCCGGATATTCAATCAGGCGATAGATATTGTCGATAACGAGTTGTTCTGGCGCGATCAGGTGATCAATCGGTACCGCTTCAGAATTAAACAGTTTTTCTGCATCTCGAACATAGTCCGGAGAACGGATACGGGCAATTCTGTTCGGGGTGTTGAAAAGCGAGTAGGCAACCTGGCATGCCACCATATTGGTTTCATCAGAGCTGGTGACGGCAACCAGCATATCGGCATCGTCAGCGCCTGCCTCACGCAGAACGCGAGGATGTGAACCATGACCCTGCACGACGCGAAGGTCAAACTTGTCCTGCAAAACGCGCAGCCGATCGCCATTGGTATCAACAATCGTGATGTCATTGTTTTCGCCAACAAGATTTTCAGCTAACGTTCCGCCAACCTGTCCTGCACCCAGAATGATAATTTTCATATCTCGTGACCTGTTCTCAACATCACTCTTTGATTAGCTTAGCGTAAAAGAAACCATCGCCCTCTTCGGCGCCAGGGAGATTCTGCTGGCCAGGTCGTTCCGGCGTGCCTGTATCGCGTAATGTTGCATCAGGGGTTCGCTTAAGGAAGGCCGCAATTTGCTGGCTGTTTTCTTCCGGAAGTACGGAGCAGGTTGCATAGACCAGCGTTCCGCCTGGTTTAAGATGTGGCCAGATAGCATCGAGAATGTCGGATTGCAGTTGAGCCAGCTCTGTAATATCGCGATCGCGGCGTAGCCATTTAATGTCTGGATGACGACGAATCACGCCCGTCGCCGAGCAGGGAGCATCCAGTAAAATGCGATCAAACTGCGATTCGCCACACCATTCTGCAGGTTTACGTCCATCGCCTTGCTTGACCTGAGCCTTCATTCCAAGACGCTTCAGGTTATCGTAGACGCGAGAAAGACGCTGTTCATCAACATCAACTGCCATTACGCTCGCCTGCGGAGCAACTTCCAGAATATGTGTCGTTTTACCGCCAGGGGCTGCGCAGAGATCGAGGATCTGCTCACCATTTTGTGGCTCAAGCCAGGTCATACACCCTTGAGCTGAAGCATCCTGGACGGTGACCCAGCCATCTTCAAACCCGGGAAGCACGTGTACCGGTGCCGGAGAGGCTAAACGTACGGCATCCGGGTAGGCTTCATGTGTGAATCCATTCATTCCGGCTTCTTCCAGCATAGCCAGCCATGCGTCGCGAGTATGGTGATTACGGTTGACGCGTAACCACATCGGCGGGCGCTGGTTATTGGCGTCAGCAATATCCTGCCACTGCTGTGGCCAGGCTTTTTTCAGGCGCTTCAACAGCCATTCCGGGTGCAGGAAACGTGCTTCGCTGCGGGAAAATTCAGCCAGAAGCTCTTCCTGCTGTCGCTGGAATTGACGTAGTACGCCGTTGATCAAACCCTTAAGTTGAGGGCTTTTAACCGCAACGGCACCTTCCACCGTTTCAGCCAGCGCGGCATGAGGAGGAATGCGTGTATGAAGCAGCTGGTAGAAGCCCACCATGATCAAATAATGAATGGTGCGTTGCTTGCCGGTCATAGGGCGTGACATCAGCTTGCTAATTAACCACTCAAGCTGAGAAAGGGTGCGTAGAACGCCAAAGCACAGCTCCTGAAGCAGTGCTTTGTCTTTATCGGACACCTTCTGCTGCAGTGGGGGTAGGACATTACTGAGTGACTGGCCCTGTTCGACAACTTGCTCAACGGCCTGTGCCGCCATACTGCGTAGATTTTGTTTTTTCATAGCCGTAAAAATAAAAATGCCCGGAAACACCGGGCCTTAAAAATGAAAGGGGTCAGGCAAGACGGTTGCCAGGAATAAACCATTCGCGACGGGAATTTAACAAATCCTGGGCGCTCATTGCTTTCTTACCCGCAGGTTGCAGAGACTCAAGATTTAGAATGCCTTTCGCGGTTGCGACCTGAATACCTTGCTTGCTGACTTCAATAATCGTGCCGGGTTCTTCAGAGGTATCGCCATCAATAACCGAGGCTTTCCAGACTTTCACCGGCTGAGCGTCAATCATCATCCAGCTCATTGGCCACGGATTAAAAGCGCGGATGCAGCGTTCAAGCTGAGCGGCAGACAGTGACCAGTCGAGCTGAGCTTCTTCTTTGCTGAGTTTCTCGGCATAGGTTACCAGCGCTTCGTCCTGAACTTCAGGTGTCGCCGTATTATCAGCAAGCTGTTGCAGCGTCTCAATGAGACCCTGCGGGCCCAAATCTGCCAGCTTGTCGTAAAGTGTGGCACTGGTATCTTCGTTAGTAATTGGACAGGCCAGCTTAAACAGCATGTCACCGGTGTCTAAACCTACGTCCATCTTCATGATGGTGACGCCAGTTTCAGCATCGCCAGCCCACAGAGAGCGTTGAATAGGTGCCGCCCCGCGCCAGCGTGGAAGAAGAGAACCATGCACGTTGACACAGCCCAGGCGTGGCATATCCAGCACGGCTTTTGGCAAGATTAAACCGTAAGCCACTACCACCATGACATCTGCGTTCAGGTCTGCCACTAACTGCTGATTTTCCTGAGGGCGCAAGGATGCGGGCTGGAAAATGGGTAATCCATGTTCTTCGCCCAGCACTTTAACCGGGCTCGGCATGAGCTTTTTCCCACGGCCAGCCGGACGGTCCGGTTGGGTAAAGACGCCAACAACCTTGTGACCAGAAGATAACAGCGCGTCGAGATGGCGCGCTGCAAAATCAGGGGTACCCGCGAAGATAATACGTAGTGTTTTAGACACGTTGATCCTTGTATCCGGGGGGATCTTAGGCGCGAGAACGCAAGCGATCCAGTTTCTCTACTTTCTGACGAATACGCTGCTGCTTGAGTGGCGAGAGGTAATCGATAAACAGTTTACCGACCAGGTGATCCATCTCATGCTGAATACAAATTGCCAGCAGGTCGTCTGCTTCCAGCTCGAACGGATTACCGTCACGATCCAGAGCGCGAATCTTCACTTTTTCTGCACGCGGTACTAAAGCACGCTGTTCCGGAATGGAGAGGCAGCCTTCTTCAATACCTGTTTCACCGCTTTTTTCAAGCAGTTCCGGGTTGATCAGCACCAGGCGGCCATCGCGATTCTCAGAGACATCAATCACGATAATACGCTTGTGAATGTCTACCTGAGTCGCCGCCAGGCCAATACCTTCTTCGGCGTACATGGTATCGAACATATCATCGACGATACGCTGAATTTCTGCATTCATTTCTTTAACCGGTTCAGCGACGATGCGAAGGCGCTCGTCCGGAATATGTAACACTTGCAAAACTGCCATAAATTTCCAGAGTCGTGTTCAGGAGTTGATAAGAATACTACCTCTATTCTAGACAAATCCCTCATCGATTGACAGCATCAGTGACCAATCGCAATGATTGCGGAGGCTGCTTGTGGCAGGGGAAAGGATGACGTCGACAGAGATATGGTTACGGTTAATTCACATAGGTTCTCTATGTGGTGATGCAATGCTGGAAATCGCATCACAGCTCAGTAAACAGACAACGATCGATGGCGTGACGCTTCGAGAAGCCGGATTGTCAGCAACGCAGGCTGGTCGATTTCATGCTCTCAGTGAAGGTGAGCTTGAGCGTAGCCTGGTGTGGCTGGAACAGCCGGGGAACTATCTCTTAACTGCCGACCATCCCCTTTATCCTCCTTTGCTTCGCACTTTTCCTGATTATCCCGGGGCATTATTCGTGACGGGGAACCTTGAGGTCCTTAATGCCGTTCAACTTGCTGTTGTCGGAAGTCGCGCGCCCTCCTGGTATGGTGAGCGATGGGGAAGGATCCTGAGTGAACAGCTCTCACAATGTGGTTTCACGATTACCAGCGGCCTGGCCTGTGGCATTGACGGCGTGGCCCACAACGCTGCATTGTCAGTACAAGGCACAAGCGTGGCGGTGTTGGGTAATGGACTCTTTAGCATCTATCCCCGCCGCCATCAGACCCTGGCCAGGCGGCTTATTCATTCGGAGGGGGCGCTCGTGTCTGAATTCTCACTTTCTACGCCCCCCAGACCGGCTAATTTCCCTCGACGTAACAGGATTATTAGTGGGTTAAGTCAGGGCGTGCTGGTCGTTGAGGCTGCTTTGCGAAGCGGTTCGTTGGTTACGGCAAGATGTGCGCTTGAACAGGGACGAGAGGTCTTTGCTCTACCCGGTCCGATAGGAAATCCAGGATGTGAGGGGCCGCACTGGCTAATAAAGCAAGGCGCAACGCCTGTGACTTGCATAGAGGATATCCTGGAAAATTTACGGTATGGCTTGCACTGGTTAACAGATGAACCTAAAAAGCAACATTATTCGTCAGATCAGGAGAAGGTGGCATTGCCATTTCCCAAGCTCCTGGCTAACGTAGGAGATGAGGTAACACCTGTTGACGTTGTCGCTGAACGTGCCGGCCAACCTGTGCCAGTAACGGTAGCACAGCTACTTGAACTGGAGTTAGCAGGGTGGATCGCAGCTGTACCCGGCGGCTATGTCCGATTAAGGAGGGCATGCCATGTTCGACGTACTGATGTATTTGTTTGAGACTTACATCCACAACGAAGCAGAAATGCGCGTGGATCAGGACAAATTGACACGGGATCTTACCGAAGCAGGATTTGAGCGGGAAGATATTTACAATGCGTTGATGTGGTTGGATAAACTGGCTGATTATCAGGACGGCCTCGCCGAACCGATGCAGCTTGCTTCCGATCCCTTATCTGTACGCATTTACACCGCTGAAGAGTGTGAAAGGCTGGATGCCAGCTGCCGGGGATTCATCTTATTCCTTGAGCAGATTCAGGTGCTAAACCTCGAAACGCGAGAAATGGTGATAGAGCGCGTCATGGCGCTGGATACGGCAGAATTCGAACTGGAAGACCTCAAGTGGGTGATCCTGATGGTTCTGTTCAATATCCCAGGCTGTGAAAATGCCTATCAGCAAATGGAAGAATTACTCTTTGAAGTGAATGAAGGTATGCTGCACTAATTCAATGTGCGGGACCAAGAGTTGTTATGGCCAAATCAGCACTATTCACGGTGCATAAAAACGAGCCCTGCCCGCAGTGCGGGGCTGAGCTCGTCATTCGGTCCGGGAAACACGGCCCGTTTCTCGGTTGTTCACAGTATCCGGAATGTGATTATGTCCGTCCCCTGAAGAGCCAAGCGGATGGACATATCGTGAAAATTCTGGAGGGTCAGCATTGCCCACTCTGCGGTGGCGAACTAGCTCTGCGGCAGGGACGTTTCGGCATGTTTATTGGATGTAGCCGCTACCCCGAATGTGAGCATACGGAACAAATTGATAAGCCAGATGAAACGGCGATTGAGTGCCCTCAGTGTCAGCGCGGTCAGCTGGTACAACGCCGCTCCCGTTATGGTAAGAACTTCCATTCGTGCGATCGCTACCCTGAATGCCAGTTCGTTATCAATTTTAAACCGGTAGCGGGAACCTGCCCTCATTGCAATTATCCGCTACTTATAGAAAAGAAAACCGCGCAAGGCATGAAACGCTTCTGCGCCAGTAAACAATGTGGAAAGCCGGTTTCGGCGGATCAAAACAGTGAATAATAACCTGCCATCAGGCTCCATTGCCCATGCCGTGGACGTACTGAAAAATGAAGAAGTCATCGCCTATCCAACAGAAGCTGTTTTTGGGGTCGGTTGCGATCCTGACAGCGAGACCGCTGTGAGCCGATTGCTCACCCTAAAGCAAAGACCCGTCGAGAAAGGGCTAATTTTGATCGCTGCTAATTACGAGCAGCTTAAACCCTACATCGATGATTCCATGCTGACGCCGGCGCAGCGCGAGAGTATCTTCTCCGCGTGGCCTGGACCGGTGACTTTCGTTTTTCCGGCGCAGTCGACAACGCCGCGCTGGTTAACCGGACGCTTTGATTCCCTCGCCGTTCGCGTAACTGACCATCCGCTGGTGGTTGAGCTTTGTCTGGCATTTGGTAAACCGCTGGTCTCAACCAGCGCCAACCTGACCGGATTGCCACCTTGCCGGACAACCGAAGAAGTACTGGCGCAGTTCGGGAATGACTTTCCTGTCGCTGTCGGTGAAACGGGAGGGCGCCTGAATCCGTCTGAAATTCGCGACGCTTTGACCGGCGAACGTTTTCGCCAGGGGTAATCTCATGGAAACCTATGCTGTTTTTGGTAACCCGATCGCTCACAGTAAATCGCCGTTGATCCATCAGCTATTTGCTGAACAACTGCAGATAGATCATCCGTATGGTCGTGTGCTGGCCCCTGTTGATGCATTTGTGACGACGCTGAATGCTTTTTTCGAGGCGGGTGGTAAAGGTGCGAATGTAACAGTCCCCTTTAAGGAAGATGCTTTTGAACGCGCGGATGAATTGACCGAACGCGCGGCGCTTGCTGGTGCGGTAAATACGCTAAAACAGCTTGAGGATGGCCGACTTCTGGGTGACAACACTGATGGGATTGGTTTACTCAGCGATTTAGAAAGACTCTCATTTATTAAGCGTGGTTTCCGGATCCTGATGATTGGCGCGGGCGGGGCATCACGTGGCGTGCTGCTTCCTCTTCTTTCAATGGATTGTTCGGTAACAATTACCAACCGAACATTCTCCCGTGCAGAAGAGCTGGCTGCGCTGTTCGCCCATACCGGTAGCGTCAGTGCCGTTGCGCTTGATGACCTTGCCGACAATGAGTTCGACCTTGTCATTAATGCGACCTCCAGCGGTATTGGCGGTGAAGTGCCCGCGATCCCTGCTTCGTTGGTAAGTGCCCACGTTTATTGCTACGACATGTTCTATCAGAAAGGCAAAACACCTTTTCTGACCTGGTGTGAACAACACGGCGCGAAGCATCTGGCTGATGGTCTGGGCATGCTGGTGGGCCAGGCAGCTCATGCAGTACTGCTCTGGCACGGTGTGTTGCCTGCAGTGGAACCCGTGATCGAAAAACTGAAACAGGAACTGATGGCGTGAATCAGGCGATCCACTTTCCTGACAGAGAAATCTGGGATGAAAATCAGCAAGCGGTTTGTTTCCCGGTGCTGGTGCACGGAATGCAGCTGACCTGTGCAATTACTGGGGAAACGCTACTGCGTCGTTTTGGCGGTTCAGACCCGTTAGCGGTATTTTGCGAAAATCGCTGGGATCTTGAAGAGGAAGCCAGCGATTTAATCCGCGATCAGCAGGAAGACGATCAAGGCTGGGTCTGGTTGTCTTGATCCAGATATTCATTCTTCCATTTGACGTAGTTATTTGCAGAGTATTTTAATCCTTCGAGCTCCGCCTCTTTTAAGGGGCGGATCTGTTTTACCGGGCTGCCTAAATAGAGATAGCCGCTTTCCAGACGTTTGTTTTGCGGGACCAGGCTACCAGCTCCAATCATCACGTCATCTTCCACTGTTACGCCATCCAGTAAAATTGAACCCATACCAACAAGTACCCTGTTACCTATCGTGCAGCCGTGGAGCATCACTTTGTGGCCGACGGTAACGTCTTCCCCAACGATTAAAGGATTACCTTCAGGGTTATAAGAAGATTTATGCGTCACATGAAGAACGCTGCCGTCCTGAATGTTGGTGCGTGCGCCGATAGACACAAAGTTAACATCTCCCCTGATCGCAACCAGTGGCCAGATACTCACATCATCGGCCATTCGGACATCGCCAATCACGACGCTACTGGCATCGATCATCACGCGATCGCCTTTTTGGGGGAACAGATCTTTATAAGGACGTAGTACTGCAGACATATCTACCTCAACAGATGGACGCTATACAGAAGACTTTGATCATATTTTGGGATCGTGGCAAGGCAAAATACGTCAATATTTAAGCAGATCGGGCGGGATTTCAGCGAAAAGCGCGGAAAATCAGCAGTCGGAAAAAAAGATCTAAAAAACACTTGTGCTAAAAAATGGGATCCCTATAATGCGCCTCCATCGACACGGCAGATGTGAATCACTTCACAAACAACCGGGTCGGTTGAAGAGAAAAAATCCTGAAATAACGGGTTGACTCTGAAAGAGGAAAGCGTAAT
>CAJQZM010035364.1:3802-17211 GCA_907164665.1 Colias nastes
GGGTGTCATTTTCATGGTTATTGGGGTACCTATTAACCAATATGAGGTCAAAACTAAAATCCAAGATGGCGCGGACGAAAATTTTACATCTTTTCGTCACGGGTGTCATTTTCATGGTTATTGGGGTACCTATTAACCAATATGAGGTCAAAACTAAAATCCAAGATGGCGCGGACGAAAATTTTACATCTTTTCGTCATGGGTGTCATTTTCATGGTTTTTGGGGTAGCTATTAATGAATATCAGGTCAAAACTATAATCCAAGATGGCGCCGACGAAAATTTTACATCTTTTCGTCATGGGTGTCATTTTCATGATTTTTGGGGTAGCTATTAGCGAATATGAGGTCAAAACTATAATCCAAGATGGCGCCTACGAAAATTTTACATCTTTTCGTCATGGGTGTCATTTTCATGGTTTTTGGGGTAGCTATTAGCGAATATGAGGTCAAAACTATAATCCAAGATGGCGCCGACGAATATTTTATATCGGCTATATACCAAATTATCGACGGTAACATTGGGGATTTGTAAATAGCTGTCACAAAAACCTTGAAAATGACACTCATGCCGTAAAGATGTAAAATTTTCGTCGACACCATCTTGGATTTTAGTTTTGACCTCATATTCGTTAATAGCTACCCCGAAAACCATGAAAATGACACCCATCACGAAAATAAGTCAAATTTTTCGTCGGCGCCATCTTGGATTTTAGTTTTGACCTCATATTGGTTATTAGCTACCCCAAAAACCATGAAAATGACATCCATGACGAAAAGATGTAATTTTTCGTCGGCGCCATTTTGGATTTTAGATTTGACCTCATATTGATTAATAGCTACTCCAACTCTTTGAAAATGACACCCATGACGAAAACATTTCAAATTTTCGTCGGCGCCATCTTAGATTTTAGTTTTGACCTCATATTGGTTAATCGCTACCCCAAAAACCACCCACATTTGCTACTTAGGAAAAGTTCAGATAGATATCATAGGTAATGTGACGATTATAATTTCATTCCGACCGTTTCTCGGAATAACATACATTTATTATGAAGGGTTTAATATATTGCCGGTAATATAATATTGTGATGTATGATAATAATTAATAATTCATAAAAAAGTATTTTATACATTTCTTAATAAGCTTCGATATTGTATACATTATACAATAATACAATTCATTAATTGATTATTATTCAAATTGTTGTAAAATAGTCACACTTTTTTAAGTTGGTTGAATACACTAACATACTTATCAGGATCGTACCTACTAATAAAAAAGACAAAATGAATTTTTAAAGTTCCCAGTAATCTTCTAGAATCAATTTCAATAAAAATAAAATAATATCAAGTATGAAGATGGTCTATAAAACGGAATGTGATATGTTTACATGAGCGTGATGTTCCCGCGCACCACGTTGCGACGTTATTAGATACCTAAATTTGAGTAACGCAGATATGTATGTGACAGCGTCCTTAAACATGTTTGCGGTGCAAGACTTCAATTTACAAAATTCAATTATTATTTTGCCTTTTTTATTTGTTTTACTTTTAATTATTATTACCAATATTTTCAGAAGAAAATAAATTATTGATGTATCCAGAACGATAGTTTCATTTTAAACTTTAAATGTATTTATAAAATAGACCAATAAACCAGAAGCGTTTTTTATGTTTAGATGATGTTGATGCTACAATAAAAATGTTCGATTCCATGATATTTTTATTTCTAAGAGCAAATATTTTTACGAGAAATTAACAATAAATTATCTTTTATATTGTTTCTATCGATTTGAATAATAAAATAAAATTTGAAAAAGGAATGTTTCCTTTCAGAAAAATTTGCTATCCCTAGTATTTCAAGTAGGTACTTTCCTTTCAGGGCACATCGAAAATTTCCACACTGTATACAAACAAATATACAAATATGCAAATATTGCTCGTTTAATGGTATAGGATTAGTAGTAAATTTATTTATCAAAAACATTCCTACGATAGCAAATAAAATCGAACTACCTACTGATTTATTTATACTGTGGCGTAATCGCCCGCCTTCATAGGTCACCGGAGTTCATGTGCACGCCGGCTCCTGCGCAAAGCGGGCGCGAGCCGTCTCAGGGCCTAAAATGCCTAAATTGTCTGAACTAACCGCCCTTAAATGTTTATGTTTAGTAAACGAGCATCATTGTTCTTGATTCTCACACTTCAATTATTATAACAACATGATTATACTACACGAAGGGCTAGTAAATTGAGCAGATAATTTCTTCATTTTTATGCCCTTTGACCTCACCTAGAGTAAGTAGTAGTAGGTAATAATAAAAGGTATGATACCGTTGATGTCTTTACTAATGTTTTGGGGCTGTATTATGAACAACCAGCCATGGTTATTTCAATCAATGTGATTTTTCCAGTCAGTTCAATTCACGGCGTAAACTGTCTGGAAATAAGATGTCATAATACAGCCCCTGATGCGTTTCTTCACTAGTTGTCTCGATGAAATTGCTGGTAATTGGTTATATAATAGTATTTTTTTTTTTTTTTTTTTTTTATTGACGATAGGGAAGAGCTTGACCACAATCTCGCCTGATGTTAAGCTGAGATGTGGTCTAAGATGGTACGCGCTTCCCTAGAAGGTACCTGTTCACTCTACGCTTGAAGACCCCCATATTGTACTCGTCGGGGAACACAGATTCAGGAAGCATGTTCCAGTCCCTTGCGGTTCGGATAAAGAATGTGGAATCGAACCGCTTAGTCCGGGTACATGGAACGTCCACCATATAGCGATGCCTAGAATCTGTGCGCCTCGACGATCGATGGAAGAACGGGGATGGCGGAACAAGATCGTGCAGTTCCGCAGCGCACTCACCAAAGTGTATCCGATAGAAGACCGATAAGCTAGCCACTCTACGGCGGTGACCGAGGCTCTGGAGTTTTCTGCCTACAAGATCATCGTCGTTAATGAGCCTCTTGGCACGCCTCTCTATCGCCTCAAGCGCCTCCAGCTGGTACTTGGCGGAACCATCCCAGAGGTGAGAGCAGTATTCCATACACGATCGGACTTGTGCTTGATAAAGATTGAGCAACTGTCCCGGGCTGAAATACTGTCTCACCTTCGCCAGAATTCCAAGCTTTTTTGAGGCAACCTGGGCTTTTGATTCTATGAAGGAACCAAAGTTCAGAGTAGGCGTTAAGGTGATACCAAGAAGCTCGAGGTGGTTAGTTATCGGCACGGACACACCTTGGAAAGTCGGAGTCAGATGGAATGGACTCCGTTTAGCGGAGAATAGACACGCCTGGGTCTTAGACGCATTGAACTTGACCAGATTGGCATCGCCCCAATCGGAGACCGCCTGTAAGGACAGGTTCATGCGATCGACCATCGCCTCCCGTAGAGACTGAATTTGTGCCGTACTGGTTCGCGCGCTGGATGCATATCTCTCCACAACGGTGCTATCGTCTGCGTACCCATAGATACCGGGTTTCAGCAGATCGTTGATATGTAGCAGGAAGAGTGTTGCGGAGAGAACTGATCCCTGAGGGACCCCGGCATTAATAGCCATTTGGTCGGACGAGCAGCCGTCGACGACTACCCGAAGCGACCGGTCTCTCAGGAAATCTGAGATCCAGGCACAGAGGCCAGCAGGCAGACCGTATGATGAAAGCTTGCCAATAAGACTATCATGCCAGACCCTATCAAAGGCCTTCGAGATATCAAGGGAGACAGCAAGTGCTTCACCATGATTCTCGATGGCCTCGCTCCAGATGTAGGTGGCGTACGCTAGAAGATCCCCAGTGGACCGGTTTCGGCGGAACCCGTACTGTCGGTCACTGAGGAGGTCGTTCGCTTCTAGGTGTGCCAGGAGCCGGCTGTTCAGTACACGTTCCATAGTCTTACAGAGTATGGACGTGACTGAAATTGGCCTGTAGTTGGAAGGGTCGGCGCGACTGCCTTTTTTGGGCACAGGCTGCACGTTGGCAAGTTTCCATGATTTCGGTACTTTTCCAGTCGTCATCGAAAGGCGAAAGAGGCGTGTCAAAACAGGAGCAAGTTCAGGCGCACAGGTTTTTAGAACTATGGCTGGAATTCCATCAGGGCCACTGGCTTTATTCACATCAAGATTCCGCAGCGTTTTAAGAACCTGCGTCTGACGGATGCGAATTTCCGGCATATTCGCCTCGCATCCAGGTAGACTGGGAGGTTTTGCGCTGGCGGGATCTAGACGAGAATTTTCCGCAAAGAGAGTAGCAAATAGGTTCGCTTTCTCTACGGCGGTGTGAGCCAGTGTCCCGTCTGGTTTCAGCAGTGGAGGAAGTGAGGGGCGGCAGAAATTCGATTCAACCGACTTTGCCAGGGACCAAAACGCTTTACTACCGGAGGGGTAAGAAGCCAGTTTGCTCCCTATACGGCTGACGTGGTCGAATCGAGCTTTCCGTAGAGCCTTCTTGCAGGACTTGGCGGCCCGGTTAAAGGCTTTCTTCTTTTCTGATACGTCCTTCGCTTTGCGGTGTCGAGCGTCAACCCAAGCTAGGTATGCCTCATGCTTTAGCGCTTCAGCGCGTCTGCAATCGGTTCTGAACCAGGGCTGAGCTTTGCCGGACATGGCTACGTCCGAGAATGGAATAAAGTACTCCATTCCCTGTCGCAACACATCAGTCACAGCATCCGCGCAGGTCGAAGGGTCTTCAGAAGAAAAGCAGACAGGCCGCCAAGGATATGACGCAAAAAAAGAACGCATCTCATCCCAATCTGCTGACTTGTATTGCCACACGCGCCGAGAGCCCTTAGGACTGGGATCGGGCGGCGAGTAGACAGATACAGATTTCACCAGACAGTGATCGGAGCTGCCAAGCGGCGAGGAAATCGCTACCGAGTAACGGTCTGGATCTGTTGTCAGCAGAAGGTCCAAGCAATTGGCTGTATGGCTCTCAACATCAGGAACCCGCGTCGCTCCTTGAACCAGCTGGGTGAGATTCAATGCTATAGCGAGTTTACGCATCTCTCTCCCAGCGAGGTCAGTGCACTGGTATGGGTATAGCCACTCCTGGTGGTGGGCATTAAAATCCCCCAGTAACACAAGCTGAGCGGAAGGGTATTTGTGTTGAGCAGCGTCCGCCGCCTCACTTAGGTACTCTGTGAGCCTGATCGTCTCCTGGTCTCCGCTGTGCGCCCGGTAGACACATGCATAGAGAAGCTTCTCAGGGCCTGTGTCCACCATCATCCATAGTACGGAAAAATGGGGGTCTTCAAGATACCGGAGACGCCGACAACAGATGTCGTCTCGGACGTACGCGCACACACCTGACCGAGCTTTAAAATTGTGCTCCAGGGTGTAGCCGGGATAAGAAAGGTACGCCAGATCAGACGGACATCTTATCTGCGTCTCCGTGAGGAACAAGATACAGGGTTTATGAGTCTCCAGGTGGAAGTGGACTGCAGCGAGATTTGAGTGGAGACCTCTGATGTTAGTGAGGTCCACTTTTAGCGAGAGGGAGTGCTGCCGCTGTGCAACCTTATTTCTGTATCTTGCTTTCATGGTTTTGTTAGAGGAGAGTGAAGTAGGTGTGAAGACGGCAGTGAATCGAGGCGCTTAACATCAGGACCAGAGACACACACTTAGCAGCCGCATTATTGGGGACTAGTCTGGAGACTGCGGGGACGCCCGAGCCCCCCCAAGTTGTCCATAGGGCCCTCTCATCCGGTCGCCGACCGGCACTATGGCGCAACTTGGGATTTTTCGCTGGTTGGCGGGGCAGCCTTTCGCGAGTGGCTAGCACGCTACTTGGGCCCCCTACTGACCAGCGGTCGGCCAGCGGTGCACCGTGCCTCGGATCCCGCTAACCTCCATGACTAGCCACCAGATGCAGAAACGTCAGTGTGCGTCAGATCGTCCCGATTGTCAAAGCGCAACTGATTCGACCCGTCTTCACTAAGGCTACATCAGCTTCATCGAGTCGGAACACGGACGCTTGGCGACTCGTCTTCAGCTGATGGGTGGTCATTCTAGCCACGACGATTGTCTCCCACCATGTCACCTGTTTAGCACCACCCAGGGGCCACGTGTAGGGTTTCAGAGTTCTGGGTATACTCCTACGGACGAAGGTGACTCGGCCCCCAAAACTACGTACGTAGTACTAGCTTTCCGCCCGCGGCTTCGCCCGCTTTGTCTAAAACATAATAAATTATATACTAAAACCTTCCTCTTGAATCACTCTATCTATTAAAAAAAAACCGCATCTAAATCCGTGCGCGTAGTTTTAAAGATTTAAGCATACATAGGGACATAGGGACAGAGAAAGCGACTTTGTTTTATACTATGTAGTGATATTGCAGATAACATAGCCACAGATAATATAATACTACTACATAGCATAACTTTCTAGTTAACGTATGAGGTTTAAGTACTTAAACTTGAATTAATTTGTGTGTATCAAAGCTACCCTTTACCTTTATGTATACGTTCTGTGTCCCTATTAAGATGGTTATAATGATAACTCCCGTTAAATACCATTTAAGCTGTTGTAATCAGATATGTAAATATAATTTTGTACATATTTGGATTTCGTATAAGGACGAATTTTGTTTTGTTTGACAAAAGCTTTAGGTATAGTATGTTTATAGTAGTGTCTCCTCTATTTTTACGAAGTATCTTCTGTTGAATTTTTTAAATTAACAGACTCCGAAACTACTGGACCGATTTGAAATATTCTTCCACGAGCAGCAGTAATTCAAATTGCAACAAATGTCATTGGTAATCATAATCATATGTTTGCCAGGAAATTGATGACGCATTCCTAATACAATTTCACATTATAAAATATAAGTTAAAAAAGAGAAAAGAACCATTTCTTGTAACTATTTATTGTTACGTTTTACACAAATAGATCAAAAAGCAACATCTAATAGCTACAAAATCTTCATACCGCTCGCTGTAGTGCAATTTTAAATTGCCATACAACTTCGAACGAATAAATCTTGTATCAAAGTTTATAGTTTATACCTTGAATATTAGCATCGTCATTCACATAAAACGCAGGGGCACTTGTAAAGCTGCAATCAGACGTGTGTCGCGAATGTCAGCAACTCTAAGGGCCCTTTCACACGAGCGTCCTCGAACATCTGTTGTAAACGGTGGGGGTTCTGAAGAGGCTAAATCCGTGGTTCACACTGCACAAGAGTGCACGCACTTGAGTCTGAATGAGTATTCAATGTTTCGTTAAATTTCGTTTTTGCCTAATTTTTTGATATTTCAAAGTACCTACTAAGTAGCTACGTATCTTATCTACTAGTCTAGCTACAACTACTAGTTAAATTATCGAATCGATGAAATAGCCTACCAATTTTGATCTGTATAATATGACAATGACAGAATCCATATATCTCTATTGTAATTGGATTAGATACTAGTACTACAATAATAAAGCCTCCCAAAGCAGGATCATTCTCCAAGCAATAAACTTGCCGTTTATGGTTTTTAATTCTATAGTATCTCTATAGGTTTGTACGTACTGAATTACACATATAGAAACACCTAAGTAGCTATCTTATTTATGGCAAGCAAAGGTGGAGAAGTACCAAATAAATCCGAGCAAAGAAAGGCACTGCAGTTATAGAGGTAATAAACACGCTCTTTGCTGACCAATAAAAATAAATTAGCCGAGGGTTCTGTAAAATATACTCATATAGAACACCTTTTGGTATTGATTTTAACGGCGGGATTAGGAAATGTAAGTTAAGGTTTGATGGGGATAAATCTTCCTCGGTCAGGAATTTTTGTAAGAGAAAGTGGGCTCAACAAAATGAGGCGGGAGTCACGGAAAAAAGCTTGATGATAAAATCTGCTTCCTGTAACCTATTACACTATTTTACGGAAATTGTTATAACATTGGATAAAAAAAAAAACAATTTCTATTAATTGACAAATAATCATATAATTACTGTACTAATATGATATTTCAGTATGTAGTATGAAGGAATGTTCATTTATGTATGGAACATATTTTTAAAATTATATATATGATATTTACCTAATATTTTTATATACCTAATAAATGTTTATTAAATTTAAAATTATTACAATGTGCATTGTGCAAGAAAATGGGTACTTAACTGCTTGTTACATAGAATAAAAAACTAAAAACAATCATCATTAAATCACATTATAACGGAACATGCTTTTTACGAACGGATAAAATAGTTCATAATCTAAATATATATTTAGGTACCTTATTTGGTTCACTTCCTTTTGAAACATTTGATTTGTATTATAATCGATAGAAAATAATGATTCGCCAAATACGGAAGGCTTGGTATGTTGCAGGTGATATAGAGAAGTTAGGACATTCTAAATGTGTCTACTTCTCTAGTAGAAATTAATTTACAACTTGTGCAGCTGCATATTTAGTTATATGCTGTCATGACATCACACAATATATTGGGCTCAACCGTTTTCGATTATTCTGTTTCGTGTGATTGAAATAATAAAATAACACCATAATATTGTCTAATAAAATAACACGTAGAACGGGTTAGGGCAAGATAATTTTTTTTATGACTCACTAAATATTATTACGATAACTAAAATAAAATAATTTTGTTCCACTACTTGTCACACAAACCAGATGATTCCATTGTAACACATTCCTATATTGTACTGCAACGGATCAAGCAATCAAAATTATCCCCAGTACTCTCTCCATATAGGGTGTACGAACTTTCACAAATCGTAATGGATACAAAATTATCAATAGCGCCGTGATTGAGTGTAATTCATGTAATTTGTATTCATTTTGGTCATGATTACATGTTAGGGCGTTGTAAAACACGTTACAAATATGTATTATTATTAATAGGGTATTGATTGGTTCGTCTTGAGGGTTATACATCGTCGTATTATACAGAAGGGTTCTTTTGAAAGAAAATAATTTGAAAATTTCCTTTCAAATATGTATGCTTGCATGATTATTTGTATATCATGTAGTCTTAATTCGAATCCTTATAGTTTCAATCCAAAAGTTGTTCTTTCAGAAAAACTATATCAGGTATTTAGCCTTCATTCAATGTATCTTGTATGCACACAAGTAACTAGCGGAATCTACCAACTAAATAGCTCTAAATACGTCGATACAACTAACCAGCTAAAGCCATCGAAGTCATTAACCAGTTGAGAACAAGTAAAAGAGCAAGTCATGCCGTTGAAATCTGCACTCAGGGGTTGCAAACTTCAAGCCAACCCGGACCAAATACAACAAATACCTCAGCCTTATTACACCCGAAGAATTTTAACGAGACGTTAACTTGTTTATAAATTGAATTCTCGCGTAGATTAACTTTGAAAAACTTCGATGATTTTATTTTGATGCTATCGCGCTACGTAATTGGGTGGCGGGCGTTATTGAATATTTTTTATACGGAGAAAATGCAAATTTTTCGTTTGCGAAGTTTTAACAAGATCTACCCGATTAAATTGTTCTTTTTATTGCATTTTAATAAACATTTCAGGGGCTTACTGGCACAATACTGAGTTTCTATTTATAAAGAAGAGCTTTTGCCACGTATCGATATACGAGTAGGTACTAATCCCATTTACTGCTAAATCACTAAATGTTATTACTTGTATAAATTACATACTACATTTTTAACAAAAATTAAGAGCGTGCATCAAACCATTTATTACCAATTTATTATTTATTTATTTATTTATTTATTTATTTCATTAAGGATCACCAACATGACATACACTGATACATAGATAAAAGCATTAAAGTAATTACAATTGTAGACATAGTGCTGTCACAATTATAGGCAACCACCACTAACAAATACAACATTAAATCCAAGACACACAGTCTGCAGCTAACTGCAGATTAGGTAAAAAATACACATATACATAATACATAAATCCAATTTTGACGGCAAAAAATCGATTAATGTTAAAATAAAACTACATTTGATCAACTGGGTTTTGGCAAAGGTTCAATCGAGGGCAATAATTCCTTTTTAAATTTATGTACAGTATTTGAGAAAATGTCAATAGTCTTGTTATTGCCAGAAACTATATTATTATATTCTTTGGTAAGGCGAGAAATGCCTGAATAATGGCCTAGATTACTATTGTGGAATTTTGTATGGAACGGCATATTATTAGAATTTCTAGGCAATCTGACTGGAACTTTAAAGTTAAGCTGAGATACCAATGACGCACAATCGATTGACCCATTCACCAATTTATGTAAAAAGACCTGATCCAAAACCTTCCTCCTCTGATAAAGTGTTCGTATTTTAAAATAATCAAGACGTTCTGAGTAACTACGAATTTTTTTGGCTACGTTGCAACTATACGCTAGATGCCACAAAAATCTTTTTTGAATGCGTTCAATATTGTTAATATGAATATTGTATTTTGGATTCCATATTACGCTGCAATATTCTAATTTGTTTATTATTAATAATTCTCATTTTAATCACTTTCAGTTAACGTGAAATAATTTTAATAAAATATCATCCAGTAACATGATAATAAGTATGAATATAATTTATTGTTAAGAGCAAGGAAAACATTTCTAAGAAGTGCTTCACTCTAACATTTTACTGTAAGAAACAAATAAAACTCAATAAATATGGATTGTTAGTAAATAGAAAGCCATTGGCATTGTTAGAGCCACAAAGCATAAAATGTTATTTTATTATGCGTAAATACACGAATAGTTTCTGTAATAATTTCAATATATATTGTAGCTACGGTGAGTATGAATTCGTACATTTTCAGATATAGCAAAAGTTCAAAATATTTAGCTTTATATGCAAGTGAAATGCAAAATTAGTCGATGTAACAAAATCAATGTTAATATGAACCAACTTTTTTATCCGAAAGTTAATAATGAAAAATGCGATTATTTTCAACATCAGAGACAAATTAATAACGCTGATTTTCTTATACATAATATCTTTAACTCAAGAACGGATTTTAAAGATTTTTTGGTGTGGTAATATTCTCTCATACAACATAAAAACTGCGTAAAAATTTGTAAACTTCACATTTAAACTTACCTGAGCAGAGGACTACCTACCAGGAAAACCGGCTACTTTCTCATAAAATGTATGAAACAAGGTCACCCTGGTCCAGCAAATAAATTGAATACAGAGTCATGTTCCACATAATGTCAGTAAATGCGCTTATTGAGTGCTCAATATTCACATTTCATTGTTATATTTATTCCTCCAATACGGACATTTTATTGTATACTAAAATCGGATGTTCTTTATTTTAAGAGTTATTCTTACGATATCTTGAATATACTTTGGTAAGTACTTATGTTTTTGATGTAAGTACGCATAATATTTTTTTATATGAAAAATGACAAGCAAAACAAGTGACAACTATCAATCAATGAATATAAATTACAAAACTTAATATCTCTAAATCTATTTTTTTATGTTCTAATCACATAAAAGCTTATCCGATTTTTATGAGACTTAAACAGATTGTCTGATAGACTACTTTTACTAAAAAAATATCAAAATTTGCACCATGATTCCCTCTATAAAGTCAAGTTAAGGGTAAATTTGTATGAAACTGCGTCAGTTTCGAACCCAAACGTCGCGGGCAGCAAGCCAGTCTTATAAATCACACCTGAAACAATGTATTGTACCATCCACAAACGTTTCTTCCGAACTATACATTCCGCAATTACTCACACATATTGTGTTTAATTCACGATGTCCTAATAAATGCTAGCATAGGTACAATGATTTATACGTACATAAATCAAGTTAAGTTACGACGCTCACAAAGTTATGCAAATTCAGGCCACCGCCACAATTATCATAAATTGTACATATCTAATTGTAGTGCCTGAATTACAGGCTTCGAGTGGGATTTGCCTAAATGAATATGCATCACTTGTTGTTATTAATTTTTGTTGTTAGGAGTAGGCCAAAGTTAGCTTACGGTAGCGAATATCGATAGGAAGTTGCCTTCGTTGGAGATTTAGAAGTAGTAAGGTGCAATAAATCTTTCACAAAATATAGTCAGATTGTGTGGAAAGCCAACAATTCCAAAAGAGGTTTCTCTGAAAAAGGAACTTGAAACAGGAGGAACTGCGTAGGAGATTAGGTAGTTAGCAAAAATACTCACAAATTGAAGAGCCTTTCCTAGCACATATTATTATAGTTTTAAGAAAAGGCCAATAAATTCAAAACCTTATTGGTGGAAGTCGAAAGAATAAAGCGGCATCTTCAAACTTTTGCTAGAATAAACACGTTTCATTTCGATTGTAATTTGATTTATTACCTTCAACTATTTAAAAACTAAATACATTCATTCAATTCTAAAATGAAATTTTCAAGCAGCTAGTCCAGAAGGCACATATTGAAATATAAAAGAATAAGGAACAGGATACAGGAGTGAAATTCATATCGTGACAGCGGGTCGTTCATAAAACGCGCTGAAATATGAATGCGTTGTCTTTTATGTTTTCACTTGCTATAAATTGTACTATTGTAGCTTGAGCAATTGTGAATTCTATAATTTTAAGGAAAATGGTGAAGAGAAGTTTTAATAATACGTTTATTTTTACAGATATTACATAGATATACAAGGATGAAACGGTGAAAAACATGTTTCATTTTACGTTTTATTTTAAATTTCAAAAATGTACACATTACAATTGATCAATGTCTACTTAAAAGGCTACATTATATTCTTGTCTCTATAAATTCATACTGCTAAAATATAACATTAAATGAAAAGAAATCAAAACAAACCTATAAAACCTCCTTGCTATTAAGAAGGGTAACGTTACACTCACAACGAAATTAAAAACCATAATTTATTTTCATCCTCTCTTCCGTTGTTGAAAAAATAAAAGCGAAGCTCATTTCTGATCTCTATTTAATTGTTGGGTAAGGCGAGAGGAGGAAAACAAGAGTTTTAAGGATAAATGGATAATTTAATTCGGCAAATCGGGCCGGTTTAACCCGCCATGTTTTAAATAGGTCCATAATAAAATTGCGGGAAATGCTACGACTAGTATATAGAATTATTTTGTATGGAATAGGCAGTATAATAAGCTTTGGAATGTCGCTGCTGAAAATACTTTATGTTATCACTGATGTACGTTAGCATATTGAACCAATTTTGAATGTTTATGTTCATAAGGTATCTATCTACTCAGAAATATTTTCTTTTGTTTTTATAATCTTAATTTTCTATTATAATGCACGATGATAAAGTATCATGCACCATTTTGGGAGTTAGGTTTCTTTAAAAACTACTAATTAAAAAAACAATGCATACTTTTTTGGAATTTTGGGAATTCAATAAACTTTTGGAAAATAAACAGACCAAAACAAGAATAACATTTGATAAGTCGCATGAAAACAAAGTTTCACTGTAAACGGGATGAA
>CAJQZM010035367.1:0-12980 GCA_907164665.1 Colias nastes
AATAAAAAATTGCGTCTGGCACCTATTTAACAACGAAAAAAACGTCTTGCAATAAAAAATTTATGTCTGATGGATCTATCTAAAGGCAAAAGATTAAAAATTACGCGTTAAAAAATGACTTTAAATTAAGGATATTTTCCTGTGCAGATAAGATGCGCACTAATAAACGCAACCACTGCGACCAGCCAGACAGCCCGGACTCTAACCGAAATAGCAAGAGGAACAGCATATCAAAGAACCAACTATACTAAAATGCTCACTTGTCAACGTTGCTACCTCCTATACGATTATAGGTAATATTTTTCTGACGAATTTTGCTGTGGCTACCGGTTTTTTATATATTTTCTACAACAATCTTCCCGACCCTGGCTTGTTATAACGGATTTGAAACTGCTACCTGACTGACAATTATTATTGCAAATCCACGTAATACCTACATTGTGTTTTTTTTCTAATCAATTAATTTTTGATATAAAATATTATTGTTATTATTATATATGGAAATATAACTTAATTCAATTATATGTAAACATAAATTATGCGTATACTTTACTTTGAGGCCGTACTTTTCTAAGGAAAGTCAAGCAATTGTCTCTGAAATTAAATATGTTGAAAGTAAACTTCGGTCATACAAAGTTTACTTTGTGAAGACTCTTTTGCGGTAAAGTAAAGTCACGACTGTGAATCTGGGACTATTATGTGTTCATAGGAACTAGGAAGCACCCTGTAGGTTTTGATTCCCTTGCGAATGTCGAAATTTGCGAAAATTTTCAGCATTTACGTCTGTATCTTTTGATTGCGTTGGCTTATAAGGTTGATTTCTTCACAGCATTTAGGGGCCGTAGACTTGAGTATTCGATATAAATTTCAGCTTGATACCTCTACGCGTTCCAGACAGATAAAATCAAACGTATAAGCCAACGAAATCAAAAGATACAGCCGTCAATTTTTTTTTTCATTTTTTCGCAAATTTCGACATTCGTAAGGAATTCAAAACCTAGTGTAGTTCCCGTGTTAGTCCGGGAGATACTGACACAAAATTTCGGGTCATTTGTAACACGATAGCGGTTCTACAGGGGTCATAGTACGCAATGTTTTTACAGGCTTAAAGTTCTGTATCAAGTACGTGATTATCTAAGTGAAGATTTACGTGTGAGGCTTTGTGAAGCTTTGATCTTGTCAAAATTTAATTATGCAGATGCACTCTATGGGACAAGATTATTGGCAAGAACCGAGCGCGTAATTAGGAGAGTCCATAATGCTTGTGCGCGTTTCTGCTATTGTATCCCTCGAAGAGCGCATATCTCTCCATTTCTTAGCAAATCCAACTCGCTATTTATGACTTTCAGGAGAGAACTACATTTTAGCGTACTTTTGTTCGGTGTTGTTAAGAACGGTAAACCTGCGTACTTGCATAATAAACTTGACTGGGCAAAAAATGATTATAATACTAGGTTCGCTAATTCCAGAAGTATTAAGCTATCGCAACATTTTTCTTCATCGTTTCGTGGTAGCTTCCGTTATGCTGCTTCAAAGTGCTGAAATAATTTACCTCCCCCTTTACGAAATCTTTCTTCAGTGCCATGTTTTAAAAAACGTCTGAGGTTTTTGTTGCTCCAGCATCAGAAGCAACTACCGATAGGAGTTCGGCCTGTCGCCACATATTTGAGCCATTGATCATTTCAACGTATTTTATCGTGTATTTATATGTTATCTATTTATATTATCAATTTATATAGTATCTATTTATATAATATCTAACACTCTCCCACTGGTCGCAAAATTAAGGTGCACATATTATATTGTCTCTACCTATGCTACATAAACACACTGTCATAATTATTTGTATCATTTAGTACTGAATCATTGCATCTGTACAGTCACGTGGTCTCCTCTGAAAATCAGTGCAGCAATACATTTTAATTAATGGTTGCTGCTTTGCTGACGGGGAGTCCTTTTTGCCACCATTGCTATATATATGTATATTTTTTTTCCTGTTCTGTGTTAGATTATTAAGATTTATATTTTTGTAATTGGTGGCAAATAAAACACTTTCTATTTCTATTTCTATTTCAATGACAAAAAGAAAAATGATGGTCAGAACGCTGGTACCGGCGGATTAGTCGCGTGGGCGTTAGTCGAACTCGTCGGATAAATAGCGAAAGTCAAACGATTTGTAAGACAAAAATTTTAGAATTTACCGATAGCCCACAAAAAAATTGTAGGCGGTAGTGTCATGCCATACTTTTTCCACAGAATACATAATAGTAGCTAAACGCTACAGAACGGACACTCTCCGCCTCCCGCCAAAATTAAACACTTACCTCACCCCGCACGATCAGTCTAAAAATGGTCCATATTTTTCTACAGGGACGATACGCAACGAAGATTGACAACATTAATCAAATTGACTTAAAGTAATTTTATTATTTTGGATTTGTGATTATCGTTTTTCGTAGAAAATGGTTAGATATTGTGCTGTTTACGGATGTATTTCATCAGAAAAACGCGAATTTTTTTTACGCTAGTCAAAAATGTGCCAACATAAAGCGTTAACACACACATTTGCAGTCTCTATAGTGTGACTGTCAAAACGATAATTTTGTATGGAGTGTCCGGGGTGTGCTTTTTCGGTGTGACTTACAGCCCGCCATACCGACGCGAATGCGTTGATTAAAAAAAAACAATTCAACCATTTGTACCAGGCTAACTTTTGCACAGGTAATCATAGCTATTTACGAAAATCACCATGCCATACTTTTCGAACGATTCCAAATGGTCGCCATACCGCCGAAAATCTGCAAAAATTTTTTTTTCGCCAAACGATTTGTACCAGTATTGCATTTGGATTTTTTGAGAGTATTTAATAAAATGTGACCATTATTATATTTACCATACTTCTTCTAGTAGGGGGAAAAAGTGCTGCCATACTTGAAAAATTAATTTATTCGTCACGTTTAAAAAATACGACTGCACAATACGTAAAATATTTTTTTACAGTATGGGATCATTATATTCTGTTTGTTTGTATACAATTCTACCTAGAAAAAAATATCGCAGATTGCAAACATGGGGCGGACGATTGTAAGACTTAAGCCAAGACGTAAAAAAAAATGAAAAGAATTGGCGATTTGTACCAGTATGGCATTTGAAGTTTTGGAAAGTATATGATGCAACGTGACCATTATTATATTTGCCATACTTTTAATAGAGGGAAAAATTAGTGCCATACTGCTACAAATCATTCAAAATGCGAATAAAATCTTACAATAAAAAAAAATCATAAACACATTCGCCACCTACCTGTGGGAACAGGTATGGCATTATCACACTTCTATTTATAATCATTCAGGAGTTGTAGAAAAAAAAAATTGCAGATTTTCGGCGGCATGGTGACCATTTGGAATCGTCCGAAAAGTATTGCATGGCGATTTTCGTAAATGGCTGCACGACGATTAGATGGTTACCTGTGCAAAAGTTAGCCTGGTACAAATAGTTGAATTGTTTTTTTTAAATCAACGCATTCGCGTCGGTATGGCGGGCTGTAAGTCACACCGGAAAAGTATGGCATGACACTACCGCCTACATCTTTTTTATGGGCTATCGGTGGCTATTTATCCGACGAGTTCGACAAACGCCCACGCGATTAGTCCGTCGGTACCAGCGTTCTGACCATCATTTTTCTTTTTGTCATTGCGTACTAAGACCCCTGTAGAACCGCCATCCTGTTACAAATGACCCGAAATTTTGTGTCAGTATCTCCCGGCCTATGTACCTACACAGAATCATGAAATTTGTTACAATGTAAAGTCCTAAAATACAGATATAGGAATAATTGCGAAATACATGAATTTTAATTAGATTATGTAAAAAATATTTTAAAAAATCAAACTTCTTGTTTATGCTGAAAATTTTCGCAAATTTCGAAATTCGCAAGGGATTAAAAACAAGTTTAAACGGAAATTTAGTTGTGCGAGTGACTCCGATTCGCACTTGGCCATTTTTTTATATTTTGTAGAGTATAAGAATTTTTTTCTATTTTATCGAGTACGATTTTGGGGGGGGTCATGTCCCCCGTGACCCCCCCCCTGGGACCGCGCCTGGACTGATAGACACAACTTGTTGTAGAAAAATACGTGAGAAATAGTAAAGCATGATCTAGAGTTATAGCATGATCGATATTGATTGACAGACACGACGTGACTTAATGTGGTTTTATATTTAAGCTGATATAAATAAATATATTAAATCTGTGATATGAAAAGATATTTTTTACAAATTGATATTTTCGTGCTGCTGGTCTATCACAATAGAAGAAAACAATTACAATTTACAGCCTATGTCAGTCAGGCATGATATGTATAGCTTTGTACTGTTGTACTGTTGTTTATTTATATTGATTGATACCCACACAATCATTCAAAAATCATTTGTCTTACAATATTTCACTGGAGATTTAAGAGATATAAGTCAACGAATTCATAAATTATTATTTTATAATATTAGGTGTACCTGATGTTCAACTTCATTACTGAAACAATGAAGCAACGCCAGGAGGCACGCCAACTTGCCCTCAGCAAACCCAAGAAGGAAAGGAAAGAGAGGCCAAAGAAAGAAAAAGGTAATTTTATTGGTGGATTTTTTTAAACTAGCTTAACTAGACTAAAAAATTTTGTACATCGTGGATTTACGATGACCCCTTTTTTTGACCGCATTTGATTAAATTATATTAGTGAATATATTTTTTTGTCCCCGGTTATATGTATGAGTAGCCACCGCTATAAAAATTTCAAACTGAAAGCCTAGAGCTTAATTTTTTTTTAAATAAAAATGAAAACAATCGGTATAGTCATGCTCAAGTTATGGCAAGATAAAGGGAAATTATAATAAAATAAATAATGATACCTATATTATTTATCTTTAATTTGCAGTTAAGAAAGTCCACAACGAAGAATCTGACCTGCCCGAAGTAGACCAGAACACGAACAAGACTCTTCGGCAGCGACAGACCGCCGCGGCCAAGAAGTAAACCCACACACAAACATCGTTGTTGTGAACATACAACAAAATCATCTGAACATTATGTACTTTTATAACGAAACATGTTGACTTAAAAGAAATTTTATTTATATTTGTTCCTATTGGTGTTGAATTTGATTGACGTTTGTTTTACGCGGGAGCAATCGCGCATACGATATTTTAAGACTAGGTATGATAAAATATATAAATGCACAAAATATATGCAACTTTATTTATTACGAATTGTTTTTTGAAAACATTGACGACAATAAAGCTTTATTACATACTTCGTTTCTCATCTTTTCTTTCTTTCTCCTCATAAAAAATTAAGGTGTAATTCTCCCGCGTAAAATTCGTGGTCATGAGCAAAAAAAAAAAAAAACATTGCCCAAATTGAAACTCCATTTTCAAATTTTATTATTTTTAAATTCATTAACGAAATGCCCGTGGTCGTATGTAATCCAGATGTATTTTTCATTCGATAGGTTGTACTTCCATTATTATGTGTAGCGTATAATTTAGTTTCTGTATTCAAAATACAAAGTTACTATTTGTCGAAGCACAAAATAAAAGGTGTAGCATTTCTATAAATATTCCATGTATTGTGTTATATTATAATATTATGTAATAAACGAAGTTATTATTTAATGAGATTCTAAATGTATTGTATATTGTGTAGTTTCATGACAATTATTATTTAACGCCCAATATACGTGAAAGGAACATGTTTTAACTACAATCTTAGACTAAACATTATCGTAATAATGTATAGAGGATACAGGGTTGTAAAAATATCTCTTTAAAATGTAAAAAAACTAAATGTTTAGGTTAAAACGTTGTTTATATGAATATATTGATAAGTGTACCAATACGAAACTGTGTCTGAACACGATAAAATGTTTCCATTCAATTATTTTGCATAAGCAAATATTTTTATGAGAAATTCGAATAAAATGCTTTTTAAATTATTTATATGTTATTTTTTAATTATATTTTTTATATATCTATTTCTTAACTATTTTTGTAATACACTTACGATACCTCCTCAATAGTGTTTCAAATGATGTCCGGGTGCTCTTTTAATACACTATTTTTACATTTTACTAAACAATAGGACGAACAGCAGCAATTTTATTCGACCGTATGTTTTTTTGGATTCTAAGAATGTATTCGTGACTGTTGTTAGTCGTTAGATTCTATATTATAATTATTCTTCCTATATCGAAATGTGCTCATAATTTATAATTTTCATGAATTGTCAATTTTTAAAAGCTTGATGTTGATTTAATTCAAAATAAATTTTTGGATATTTAAAAGTTTTTTTTTTATTTCCAAATCCTTGATCCATGAACTTGAAAGAAAATATCGCTTAGCAAGACACAACACTGATTTTCTTAGAAGTGTTTATAAAAATAAAAAAAATAATGAGTAAATAAATAAAAAAAAGCAAAAAACTAACTAGTTACGTTTTTTTTTGTGCAGTTTTATTAGTTCGTATAGCCTATTTTATACACATTAGGAGCAGAGATTCTGACAAAAAATCTTCTGTGTCCCACCAAATTCGTCCGAAATAGGTAGCTTTAGTATGAATGATTCTGGAGCCTGGATATTTGAGAATAGGTAGGAAACTTTATTCTCATGGATCCATATCACTGAAACTTGAATGAAGCAACAAAAAACTGCATCTTACCGCTTACATAATTTGATTGATTGCCTGTATTGAAAAAATATACTTAATTATGATTTTAAAACAAGAGTCGAGCCTAACATACCTACCTACTTAGACCTACCTATTAGTTATGATCTTTTCTTAGTACCAGTTCTATTTACGAAACCATCATATTATTTTATTTGTGTTTTTCCACATCACAAAACAATAGCAAATTTATATTACTTATTATGACACTGTTTAAGACAAAGTTGTCAATAATATTTTTAATTCATTGAAATTACTATTCGGCCATTTGAAAATCCATCTGGACGAGCAATTCACAAGTCTATTATTCTGTTGTTTTAACAGAAAAGATAATCGTTATTTGTCATAACTAATAAATATATTTTATTATAATGCTCTAACATACAATACCTTCATGTTAAATTATATTACGTACTTACCATTTTTTAAATTTCAATTACCGTAACTACTCAAATAAATTAGTTAAGTAGGTGTAACTAGGTATCCTTTTTTGCTACAATAAAAAAATAACTATGTCTCTACATATGTATTAGAAAACATGATTGATGAATGATTTCCTTTTTCCTTTGCTTCAAGTTTAACTTGTAATGTAGTAGACATTGTCTCCAGTTGCTATTAATAGTGTGTTCATTTAATAGTTTTACAATTTGATCCTTTCCAGTCGAATGGGTACCTACACAAGTCAATGAAAAAAATGATCAATGGTCACCCGTATTAACTTACAGTATCAATTATCTTAAGACATACTTATAATCAATTATTATACTAATTTATAGCAACAAAGCTCTGCTGCACTTTTACAGGAACTCGATCAAAGTAGAGAGAAAGGATAAGTGAGTCTTCATATATTGTAGAATGTAGAGTAAAGAACATGGGTAAAAAAATAGCAAGCAGTTAGGTATAGTAGGAAAGATATTTTACCTGCATGGAAAAGAACAAAAAAAAATTTTTTTTTCAGCATAAATAATTAAGAGGTTCCAGTCCCTATCCCTCTCCTCTAACTAACTTCTTTCCGTACGTCTGGTTGTCTGGAAGAAACTATTTAGTAATAAGACCGCCATTTGTTTTAATTTAAAGATTAAGTTCCTAATTAAGTTGTTACAGAGCAATGAAGTATGAATAAATAAAATAATAAATAAATAAGAGGCTTAGAAGTAATTAAGTGGTATTTAAAAAAATAAAAACATCAGACTTTTTAATATCAGGTGTCTATTTTTATTCAGTCTTAATTTTGTGAAATTTGAGTCTAAAAAACGTAACTATAGGTAGGTCGCTCAAAGTGACTTTTTTGTAACGCCTACAAAATGCACTATTGTGTTGATAAAGAGATCGAAATTAATGTTACTTTCATCACGATGTTAGATAGTTTTTAGAGCTAATTTTATAGCGGAAGTTTAATTCGTCGAGAGCTTTTTGCAAAACGCTACCGTTAGGTATTAAAATCGCGTACGGAGACGCGCTCAAACGCGGGGAACACGTAAATATACATATATAAAACGGTTAAAGTGACCACATCAGCCAGTTCTATTGCACTATCTGTGAAGCTTCGACGTTAGTTAGTACAATGCACAGCCTCACGGTGTTCGTGTTTGCGCTCGTCGTGACCATGGCTCTCGCAGGTTAGTGCCCTCCCCGTTTTTGCCAAACAAGATGAGCTGTCGAGCTTAATGTCGTTTTTTTCTACTTTAGTCCTTGGCCGTTGTAAATTACATATTTTATCATAACTTTACGTTTTAAAACTCGCATCAAAGACTTTATAGAGTGTTATAGGTACTCAAAACGTGAAATCTCACCATTCTCGTTTTGATTCTTGTCTTTAATATCTTCGAGTTTATTTAAAGACTAAAGTGTGAGTAAATAATTGATTAATTACAGGATGCTCACAAGCTTTTAAGTTATATTAAAAAAATGTCCCAAGAACTTAATACATAGGTATAAAATGTACTTCCAAATTTTTATTATTAGCTTGTAGCCGCTCTTCCTGATTCCGCTCGGGCTACCCTAAAAACGAAATAAAATACAGCCTATGTTTCTTTCAATGTAGCTTTCTATTACAAAAAAAGTAATACTTTTAAACCTTTTTAATAGCAACAAACAAAAAATCTTTCCTCTAGTATCAGCAGTGTAGATAAAAAAAATACTTATTAAGTAGGTAGGTAACTACTATATTACTAACTTATTCTCCAACCAAAGTAAAATTATTACATTTGAAACGATAAATTAATGAAAATTGTTTAATTAACTAGGTATGTAACTATAAAAATAATTGCAAAATTTTTCTCTCGGGAAATTAATGCCGCTCTTTATTTTACCGCCATGTAAAATACTCGTATAATCCGTAAATCACAACCACAGAACATAATAATAGGGGAAGTCACAACAGCTGATAAAAGTGCAACTGCATTAGCTACATTAGCTTCGAAACCTCTTATCTTATGAGTACAATTTAGGAAAACAGATCGTCTTGTAACTACCTATTAAACTTAGATTCGTAGTTAAAATGTTGTTTACAAAATATAAAATCTGATGTCTATCGCGATAAGTACCTAGCAGTGGCTTAAAACATTTTCCATTCTTTATTTTGTTTAATTACTTTGATTAACATAAATTAACACGTCATGTTTTAACCAGATCCATCACTTTAAAACTACATTTTACTTATGCCTCTCAACAGCTCTACTAATCTGATTCTTGGACGAGTTCGGTCAGTAGAAAATAATAAATTTTCACGGTTCATAAACTTTTTACTACAAATTATACACCTCATTAACCAGCATTATAATGTTTATTTTTTGGTAGATTAGACTAAAAAGAGTTTTAAATAAAGTTCGGGAATAAAAGAAGTGTTAAATCGGTAAACTGTGTCAATATGATTAAAAATATAATAAAAGTGCATGAACATTATTAGGAAATATTAAAATACAGTATATGGGCTGGGCTAACTGCTAAATATTATGTACCAAATTGTAAACATCGTATGCATCATGTATCGGATTTAAAATATCTAATTGTGAAGGTGAATCACGATTGCTAATTAATGCTTATATTCATCAATTCTGAACTCGAGGATTAAAGATTTACCAATCACGATACGGAAGGTCGAAGATTTAAACGATCACGAACTGTATGATGATGATCTAAGATTTTTACTGACCTGACAACTTTATGAATCCTTGAAAATATATAATATGGCTAAATGTAATTGGCCACATTACAAAGAGTGAATTATGTAGGTAATCATATCTTATAGTTAATCCTATCTTTGTATTCTTACATTTAAAATGCTGACTGCAGTTGACATTGTAGAAATTGTAAAGTGTTGCGAATAAGTTGATGCATGGCTCTTTGGTGCCTATTTATAAATTAGATATAATATTGAATGCGTTTTTTTTAAACTAAATTGCATTGTCCCTTTAGCTTACCGCCCGCGGCTTCGCCCGCTTTGTCTAAGACCTAATAAATTATATACTAAAACCTTCCTCTTAAATCACTATCTATTAAAAAAACCGCATCAAAATCTGTTGCGTAGTTTTACAAAGGGATAGTAGGGACAGAGAAAGCGACTTTGTTTTATACTATGTAGTGATGATTAATATTATGTTCGTTATAATAAAAGTTCACTCCACTAATGAAAGTGCTTTTCGTACCTTTTGGTCTGACGACGATGCCCTTCGAAAAAAGGTTTTTTTTCCCCTAAAACTTACGCTTACGCTTATAAAGTTACCTGCCAAAAGAATTATGTTTTTATGACGTTAATAGTTTTAACAAACTGACAACATAACACAGATTACTAGTTACTAGTTACTGTTATTTCAGATTTTAAATGTTTTTTGTTTTATTTTATTGTTTAGTATTTAAAAATTGTACTTAAATGTTTTCCTGAATAAATGTATAAATAAATAAATAAAATAAATAAATAAACAGGTACTAACATTAGTGAGTTTCCCACGTCAAGTCATGAATCAAAGAAAGTAATGGCTGGGTGTAATACGAGTGTAATGTGCATTCCAGCCGGTCAATACTACGTGCCTCGCTCGTACTACACAATAGACGCGGAGGGTCACGTGTCTGCGCCGGTGCCGCTGCGCAGGCTCCGCCGCTCCCTGAACCCCTACCCCTACCAGTATGGGGGCTCCAGCGCCAGCGCCAACGCAAATGCTGAAGCTAATGCTTGTAAGTGAACTATTGTATAAAAATTACTATTGTAAAGATGTAACAATTTGTTTCGATGTAAATTTTTACATTTCTGCAAATTAGGAAATTCATCTAAAGACGATAAGATTATTGTACGTGTAATATCATTGTATGACCACCTCCTTGGCTCAGTGGTTGACGCAAGAGCGTAGAACCGAGGGGTCCTGGGTTCGATTCCTGGAGACAAAGAAAAAAAACGTCTCGGTCTGGCAGGACACAGAACGCTGATCACCTACTTGTCCCTAAAGAAAATTGATCAGTGAAACAGATGTATATGTATAAAACATCTGCCCCTTACCCCACTAGGGGACACGGGACGTCACTTTTAATATCATTGTATCATATAGTTACCAAAATTGAATATGTGTTTTTATAGTTCTTTGGTTCGTATAAAATATACCTACCTTATTTTAAAAGATGATTTAAACACTCAGAGGTCAGATTTTGCTCTAACTATACTACTTATGATTAGGGAATGCAATCTCGATCTCGCGAGATCTCGATCTCGGCCCTTTTCTGCGAGATTAATCTCGGCCTAAAAATGGGCGAGATCTCGCGAGATTGGCGAGATTGAACTCGAGATTTCGCTGGACCAATTGTTGAAGAAGGAAATGAATCTATACGAGTCCGGGGGGTCTAAAGGGGAACTTTTGCAGTTCGCTGATAACTGCCTCACAACTATAGTACCAACAAGTGTGGAATCTGAAAGGGCATTCTCAGCGGCTGGCTGCAAAATAAGGTGTAGGTTAGGTGACGATACCTTAAATACGTTATGCTTTCTAAGAAGCTACTTCCAAAACAGTTTGTAAATAATTGTATAGCGAGATGTTGCTAATGTTCTTAATTTGATTGTTTTTATTTGGTTTTCACTTTACATTCTATTTCTCTTTTTAGTTTGGCGAAATGAGCCTTTGATTTGATTGATCTCAACTCAAATTCTATTATTTTTGTTAATTAATCTTTTTGACTTCGTAAAAATAAATGTTGATTTCAAAATACCTATGGTTCTTTTTCTTTCAATGTCCCGGGAGTTCTATATCTATCTAATTGATACTCTGAACTACCAATCTCGCGAGATCACGAAATTGCCGAGATCTCGCGAGATTGATTTTCATAATCTCGCGAGATCTCGTCCGATCCTCAATCTCGCGAGATTGCATTCCCTAACTATGATGTCATTTATATCTTTATTAAATACATTGAATTAATTTGAAAACACAAATCTGTTAAACAGCATTTAATATTTACAATGTTTAATTGTAGGTGTATCGAATTGATAAAGTACGCTCGAAACCAAAGACTTCACGGTTATTTTATAAGAGCGCATAATAATTGCGTTTTTTATTTCATTTTTTTCCCAATGTCTAAATAAACAAGATAAATATTTTCTGGCTGTGCAAGTGCTTCGTAAACAATTACAATACTCTTTCTCTACATTTCTGAACAAACTCTTAATTTGTTTACCTACACAATAAATCAGTAAGTGCCTCATACCACCTCATACCGTTATCTTTTTATTTAAGTGTGTCCATATTTAACATAATATAAGTATTTTAGAAATTCATGGGTACACAATCAGGTTTGAATCGATCATCTCCGGTATGATTCAGAAAAATACCAACTTTTTTGTCTTTGCATGGGTGATTTTTTGAACTAATTTCCGCCCATTCTCCATCAGAACTTAAAACATGACGATGTATTTTGTATTCAATATATTTTTTACTACTTTAAATTTCATGGTTAGGTACTTCCTGTTAAATGATTAGTATATGTACTTATTCAATTTAATTAAACATTTGTCACGCATAGACTAGAGCGTCGGAAATGTTCATACCAGGAAGAAATTATATTCCCTCCTGCTTCGTTGCATGTTAATAAAAAAATGTGTGCGTGTACTAGAGTACACACGTAAGAAGTGAAACTTCTTTATGTCCTTATTTTTCAAAAAATAATTTACTATATACAATATTACAGAAATACGTTAGTCACACGCTCGCTCGTCGCTCTACCTATTTAAATATTTACACCGGCCGCTGCTGCAACTCGCTCGCTTCGCTCGCTCGGCTCGTGC
>CAJQZM010035370.1:3717-34516 GCA_907164665.1 Colias nastes
CTAGGGGCCTCGCAGAGATGGCTTGCCTCAGGGGCCTTAGCAATATCTACGAATTCTGTATTGCCTCAGGGGCCTCGCAGAGATGGCTTGCCTCAAGGGCCTTAGCTGAAGAACTGCCGAAGCTGTCCGTTCGAGAAGCAAGAATCGTTGTGTCCGCGGGAATGAGTGAGTTCCGGTGGCCAGCCGGGGGAACTTCCTTCGGGGACCGAAGGGTTGCAGGATGGCCGAGCTGTTAGATGAAATCAAGAACGTGCAACACTGGTCGCAGACGCGTCCCCTCCCTAATGCTGGCAGATGTCAATTGTCAGTCGATTGCGCGGACGCGTGTAGTGTGACGCGACATTCCTTTTTGGCTTGATTAAAGACTATTAATTCAGTTAAAGTTCTTTCAATATCTTATACTATGGACATAATAACTGAATTAGTCGTAACGTAATTCAAAGATCGGCATTTCATTATAATATGTGAGTTCTAACTATGACAATTAATTCATTATACTAAATACTATCGATAAACATCTCTTCAGCTCTTCTGAACAAAATTGGAGGATTAATTCATGACTCAGGAGTGAAAGTTATTTAAATAAATAATTATTATTAAAATCGTCCGTTCCAAATTCTGTCATATCATTCCAGAACTCCTAAAATATATTCAATCTCTCACACATATTTCTCCAATACAAAACAATCTTCAAGAAAATGCCAGCCTTGTTTAAATACAACCTACAGGTGTAGGTGTATCATTCTTTTGAACAATCGGCCATTGAGGATCAGTATCTGAACAACATCGGATGTTTGGCAAGGCACGTGCTACGGTCACCATGTTGGATGCAACGTGACTGCTATTATAAATAGCTGTTTAAATTGACTTCATTTATGATAATGGTTGCCTGGTTGTGCAGTTGATTGTGCTAGTGTTGTTAGTTTCTTCCGCTGCTTTGTTTTGTCATATATTGTAGTATGGGTAAATCAGCATTTTATATTCAGAAAACACTTTAGAATCAAATTTGGATTTAACCCTACGTATCTAAAAGTGACGTGTGAGGTCGCGTGGTCTACAAGGGTATACCATTTTTAAAACAAGAAAAAGTACAAATAAATTAAAAAGTCTGGCTTGCATGGCATCTGCATGGCATTTGCATGGCACTTGCATGGCATTTGCATGGAATTTGCATGGCATTTGCATGGCATTTGCATGGCAGTTGCATGGCATTTGCATGGCCTTTGCATGGCATTTGCATGGCAGTTGCATGGCACTTGCATGGTACTTGCATAGCATTTGCATGGCATTTGCATGGTACCTATTTGCATGGTACCTATTTGCATGGCCTCTGCATGGCATGAAGGATGAAATAACTGGAGCTGTTAGATTTTTAGAAATTTGCAATTTTGTATCACTGGATTACACGTGTAGACCACGCGACTACTGTAGGGTTAAATATATTATCAATTAGGAACAGCACTTCAACCTGTATTGTATATTTACTACCTCTTATTAGACCTTAAATCGCTCCAGAGTCCAGACCGACAAACATACGAACAAACGTACAATTCGCCACAAGATACTAAGCCCTAATCCTAATATATTATAATATGTCTCTTTACGGACATAAGCAAAGCTCTTAAAATATCTCCATAATTTCAATATTATCTTCGGCATGAGAGATAGGTTTGGAATGTCTCCAGTTTATAGAGACTTCCAATAACATTATTGGAATTTTAGTTAAATTCTCAATAGCTGCCTGGAAACAGGAATTTTGCTATAATAAATAAGATAAATCGACTTTTTGGACATAATAATATGTATGTGTCTATACAGTGTACATTATGTGTCTTCAGCTTTTGATTGGTTATAAGACGTTTATGGTGAAGTTTTTAACTTTATATTTTTGGCGCTCACTTCACAGTTTAGCTTTTATTGATGGTATCAAAACTTTAGTTTATGACTTTATGTCTATGTGGTTTTTGTTGACGTTGTTGTTTCGTGCCTAATAAACATATTTTTTTAAATTTTGAATACGACCGATCATAAACCTGGTGGTAGCCATTTAAATATACTTTATTCATACAATTACAGGTCCAGTAGCGGATAAATGCGAAGCAAGTTCTATTATTAGCTGTTCTAGCTTTCGCCGACGACTTGCAATCCTTTCGGATTTATTTATAAAATTCAAGGATATAAATAATATTTATTTTTCATATAAAACATTTGAAGGTACTTTCTTAAAAATGTAAGTATTAATCGTATCACACAATATTATTAGTGTGGGCGGAGAATGGGTACGTACCTAAGTAGTAATTATTTATCTGTTAGCCCAAAACACAGATCTTGCTATACTGAATCAATTAATTGAATTCAAAAAAAGGATGGAATAAGAGACTAGCAATATAATTTTATACAACATTTAAGCAACCTAAACTGTCAATACCAAATCTTTTCCGTTTTTTAACTTTGTAACATATTTTCTACTATGCTCGTTTACAAATCGAAAAAAAAAAAACAAAAAGAAAAACTACAAACCCCAGGAATGAATCACACGTTCGTTGTAACAATAACATTCGTGATGTTAATGCCAAATATTGTGACTGAGGAAGTAATTTCAGGAACAATGTGTCCATGACGAAAATCGTTAATAGTGTTTATTAGCGATAAATTATCTTCGATAAGCAAATGCCTTTACGTTTGATCTACGTTGGTTACATCAATGTTGCTTATGTATGTATTTTAGTTCACATGACGAAAGGGTTTTTCATACTAAGCTGGAGCCCACGTCTTCCCTCGCTAGGAATATGAGAAAAAATTAGCCGATAATACAAAACTATAATTCGTCTCTGGAACAAATTTCATAAATTTACGGTCAGCTGTATGTATCCAAGTAACAAATATCACTTAATGTATCCATCCTCACAAACTTGCATTTCACCTTAGTTAAACCACAGAATAATAACTAGTAACTAGCGTTAACTTTATTCATTTATGTATAAGATACGACTTATATTATATATTAATATCCGTTATATTTATTGCTCGATTCCAAAATTTCGCTCAAGTTTTATGGTTTTACAATTCTACGATCACGAGTTAAAACTATGACTAGACAATATTTCTGCCAATGACTATAGATTGGATTTTATTGGCTTCATATCTTTATGTGTTTGTTTTCTGAATGTAATGGTATATTCCATTGATATTGATTTGCCAATTTTTTCCATTCAGCTCGGGAAGTATCTTATTGATTTTGGACTGCTGCGGATTTATTGAAACAAACAGTTTTTCCTTGATTTTTCCATTCAGACATACGTAAACTGTTATATTTTTAAATCCTTCAACCATCATGAACTTTTTCATATAGTAGGAGAGCCCGTGGGAGATGCTTTTTTTTTCACCTATTTTGACTTACCTGTTTACACCTGCTTGCCAGGTAGTTATACACTGAAATGAGTAGGCAAGCATACATAGGCATATTCTGTGTATCAAACACTATCAGTCAAATAAATTTAATTTGGTTATCAAAAGTATGAAGGTGATGAAAAAAAATAGATAAAAGTTAATTTAATTAAAAATAGCCATGACCACTTTTCGATAAGCAAGCAATTATAGGCATATTTGTTTATAAAAAATATTTAATAAAAAATACGTCTCATCTGGTTATCAGATCGGTGAAGGACGATCTCCCACGGGCTCTTAGACCAATAATAGAAATGAAAAAATATATCAACGTAAACATTTTGTTTAACATAAATTATAATGTATAGACGTCATAATACTACTACGATAGATCAATAAATATTTCGTGATTACTCTTAAAATATTGACTGAATTCCTTTGTATTTATGATCTTTATATTTGAGCAAAGTTTTTCTTTGTGACGTAATTTTTTTCAGCTATGTTTCTATACAGATACGTACCTATCGATATCGATACGATAATTTTACTCGCACGTCTGTCCATTCAAACGTTAAACCTCTCAAACGGATTTTTAAATAATAATAATTAAATTTCCAGTAGGTATATTGTAAGCCTATATTATTTCCTTAATAATGTGTAAATCATCAATACTACTTACATAAACTATTAGGTATTTTATTAAGAGAAATTGTAGGTCGATTTATATTCTGAATTCAGAGATTTGTATAATGAACTAGAGTTAAATATCGTTTAGAAGTAGCATTCAGGCATAGAATACTTAATAGTAGCTAACGCTAATTCAGACATAGATTTCTGGTGTCAAGCAAATCCGAATTACATACCTTCTAGTAAATATAATCCATAATAGTGCTAATTGTGACGAAAGATGATGCATTTGAAAGCAGTTACAGTAAATATTGGACTTTTTTATATTAATACATTTAACTTCGGTCCTGCAAATTGGTTGTCACGTGCATTCGTGAAGTTTCAATATTCGCAATTAGAAAGTATATTTTAGTATCGACACTTCGAGAGGTTTAACGATCTGATTCGTCTGGTGGACGTAAATAACTGCATCGCAAATATTTTGTAATAGAGTTTCATATTTAAAATTATTTATCAGCAAACTATCAATTTCTTATCCTAATGATACTAATATGATGCACGATAATCTTTGGTGATCGTCCTCTTAAACCTTGATAATGCTTGGAAACTATGCAGAGATAACTATGTATAAGAAAAGGATTCATAACTAGAAGTCAATCTCACTTTGTAAATAAAACTTACCTTCTAATATCTTTACTTAAAGGAGCATTTAATTATAAACCACACCTTTTTCTTTGGGGCCCTCCTAAAAGCGTAGCTTTAAAGTATAACGGTAACAGACCATCCACAAAGCATGCGATCACGACAAGCAAGCATGACGCATGCATTTCGCAGTACTGTCCCAAACCAATTAACATGACTCCAACCACTTGCGTACTAGTTCATACCGCTTAGAGCGTGTATCTATGGTCGAATGAATGTTTATTGGGTGATTTTTTTCATTATTCATAGTATCAAACGACAATTGCTAATATAAATACAGTAGAGCATATATAAAGTTTTGGCCGTCTTTAAGATACCTATTTATCCTCCTGTCTTTCTCTTTGTATCTGTCTCCTTTTTAGGTCTAACGTTTCGACCAATATAAGTAACCCTTACGCTTAGACAGTTCATGCCAATACTGATGATCTTATTTCCAAGCATAGAATATTGGTAGTAATTAGGTCCAATTAAAATCAATGTTTTTTTGCCGAATAACGTGACAGTTAAAACTTAATAGTACCTACTGTTAGGTTCTATTATTATTTATCTATATAATGTACCTAGACGTAGGGCTTTGCAAGCTTAGAGGAGGTGAGAGAGCGCCAATATGCGTAGAGCAGCGACGCGCGTCACACGTTGTCAAATTGTGAATATTATATATTGTAATCTAAGATTATATAACTTATGTGAAGAATACTAATAAAAGTGTTATTTGAAGTATTTGCTGGTTTAATTGAAGCTGAAGAATCCTGCGACAATAGTTCAGAAGCGGGATGACGGAGAATATATAAAATTTTCTCAACACGCCTACAAGAGTGGATTAACGTAAGTACATTACATTGTGTTGTACCAATAGTAACTATGCGGAAAAGTAGAAAATGTTTCTGGTATAATATAACTATTTGTTTTTTTTTACATATTGATTGTTTTTGGAAAAAAATCTAACTAAGTATAGTTTGAATGATCAGTAAAATTGTGAGCAGTTCAATATTTACACTTACACCCGTACAGACAGGGTTCAAACTGTAAAGCTTGACGTATTCTTAACTGTACCTACATGCGTCACGGGCCGGATGGGGACCAAGGTCAGACCAAAGGTGGTGTTGATATTAACAACATTAAGGATAGGATTACGATGTGGCAGCGTTCTGACCCTGGGAACAACGAAACATTCATGTACAATAATAGTACAATGTATGAGTAATAGTACAATGTATGAGACAAAGGAATGGGCACTGAGTCGGGCATATACCGTTTGGGCTTAGCGCAGTAAAGGTGTGATTGTTAAGTTCGGTTTTGGGTCTATTAATAGACATTTCATTCTTTATTTTCTGAGTTTGGACAAAAGTTAAAAGAAGAATCAAGTGTACTCAAGTATAGTTAACTTTGGAACAGTGTAATTAATTTAGAAAGCTGTTGTGGAAAAAAAGTGATTTTATCTTAGAACAAAAGGTATCTACCTATTCTAATTATTTTGAGCTTACCATGTTTCAATAGATAAATAGTTCCGCGTTACCTAGAGATTGTAACGGACGTGCATATTTGCAACATTTTTAAAGTAGGATATGGAAAACATACTTATACGTCGCTTGGATGACATGATAATCAACTTACTGGTTTTATTTATTAGTCTAAGTTTAGTTCCTTTTTCCTATTTTAAGGAGCTATCAATTACAATGGTTCACTGGTGAACACTCTCCTTTTAATACAAAGAGGAAATGCCGTCACGCTTGGCAGGCGGGTTGGCGAGCACTTGTTTCCTTTAAATGAAACACTACCTAGCTAATGTTCGTTCGTTATCAGCTCATATACGTCCCCACCGAGGGGCACGAGCCTACCCTGTACTAGGGTAATGTAATTAATCGTAAAACTATATCTAAGAGACGTAAATTTATTAAAGAATTAAGCAACCAGCTTCATGCGTGCTGGGCAAAGTGCTACATTGACAAAATTTTGGCATTTTTGGATTAGGAGGTACTCGAGAACGTACATATTTACTGGAGTTACTTATTAGTTGTTTCGGTCTTTCAGGAATAATAATAATAATAAAAGTTAATTTATTTGCCTTCACAACTTACACTATTACAATGAAACAAAATATTATGTAAACGTGTAGCATTTTCGTTGTGAAAGACTAGTGTCTGAAATAGGTCTGTGAAAGACCTGTAGTACAGATCACTAGCCCCCCTCGCGGATAACACTACTAAAATACATTTATAACTAAATAACAAACGGCAAGAAGAAAAAAAAAACAAAAAAAAACAATAGACTGAACTTAATATCTACTTCTACTTAAAATAATATAGACCTATTAATACGTGACCAGTGTATGTGTAGTGAGTGTTTGTCTGCATGTATGTGTGCGCGTGTAATATGTATGTTTGTATGTGTGGGTGTGTGAATGTGTTAGTTTGTGTGTGCGTCTGCGTATGTGTGTGTGCGTCTATGCGTGCGTTTTTGCGTTTGTGCGTGTGTGTGTCATACACAGAAAGATGTTTATACAGTGCGGAATAAACATTAAGTTTTTATATTTAAAAGATTTTCAGTTTGTTGGTAGTCTAGGGTTTTCAAATAATTAGTTACGGCTGATTTACAATTATATTTATTTTTAGGATATATGTTTAACGTTTTATTTATTAGGTTATAGAGAAAAGGTCCCATGAAGCAGGAAAAAAACTTTATGTATGTTGATTGGTTAACTTATATGTGGATATTTCAAAATACAAGCTATGTGGGTTGAGGTTGAACGAGAGAATGCAAATGATAGGAATATTAAAATAGTGAAAGTTGTTTTTTTTATTTTCTGGTATTAAGCTCGTATTTAAAAGTTTCAGGGAAAATGCAAAATGAACGAGGGATCGGAGGATGGAGCGATCCGAGATGAAGGTCAAAGATTAATCATGGAGGAGGTAACCAGTCGAGGGGAAGGACTGGCGCCTCAGGAGGAAACCAGTCGAGGTGGAGGACTGGCCCAGGAGGTAACCAGTCGAGGGGAAGGACTGGCGCCTCAGGAGGAAACCAGTCGAGGTGGAGGACTGGCCCAACAGGAAACCAGTCGAGGTGAAGGACTGGCACAACAGGAGGCGAATAGTCAAAGGGGAGGACTGGAAAGGATAGACATGACCGGTAGAGGTGGACGGGCAACCGTATTGAAGGAAGGAATTCTGGAACCAAACGATCGTGGTTTTGGCATTGGCATGCAACGGGAAAGAATGAGACGAATATCGTGTTCGAGGGCGGAGCCGCTGGGGAATCTGGATCGTGAAGGAAGATCACGTTATGACGGAAGAAATGATAATTATAGAACGGAGAAATCGGAAGGTCGTGCATCCAGCTCAAGGGCAGAAACTGAGATCTTACCTCGTGAAATAATGAAGAAACGGCGGTACCCATTTCATTCGGACATCTGTGAAAATTATCACAAATCTGAAGGAGGGAAGAAAAGAAAACCGACACCTACGAGATACGAGGAAGTACATGACGTCCAGGACTATATCGGTTCAGATTCGGACGAGTCACAGCGTGAGCTGACTAGGGAGAAGTTTAAACAACTGGATACAAACGGTATATTAGATAAGTTTCTTAACATTTTAAATAAGGTTAAAAGTTCGGACAAGCCTACGCTGACTTTTAATATTAATGTAATACCGGAGTTTGATCCCATGTCAAAGGAACAAACTGTTTTAACTTGGTTAACGAAAGTTGAAGAGTGTGCCGAAATTTACGGTTGGGATGAGAAAGCTATTATTCACTATGCTCTTCCAAAACTCACTGGGGTTGCTAAGACTTGGTACCAAGGGTTACCCTCACTATTACATACCTGGACTGAGTGGAAGCGAAAGCTAATAGAATCTTTTCCATGTCGCGAAGACTATGCCGAACTTTTAACTGAGATGTTAGCCAAAAGGGCCAAATACGGAGAACCGTTAGAAAATTATTATTATTCAAAAGTAAATTTACTAAATAGATGTAAAATTTATGGTCGACAAGCTGTTGATTGTATTTTATATGGAATAGAGGACCGAGCTGTAAAAGTGGGTGCTCAAGCTGCACAGTTCAGTGAACCGGAGCAAGTACTTAAGTATTTACGTACAGTAAAGGTAGGGCAAAGTAAAATGGCTGATAACACACTTAAAAACGAACGAAGGTCAAGTGTGTTTAAGAATGCTTCTGTGTCTGGGGAAGTCGACAATAAAATTAGATGCTATAATTGTAGAGAAATTGGTCACCCTAGCTTTAAATGTGACAAGCCCAAAATTAAATGCACTATTTGTGACAAACTAGGTCATCATTCTACGAGTTGTTTTAAAAACAGAGGTAACATTAAATTGTCTGAAGATAAAAACGACATTGAAACTCAGTAAATGTAATTTCTTTTTAAACAAAGTAGACTTTTTGGGTTTTGAAGTGAGTGCTGAAGGCATTCGACCAGGGAGTAGAAAAACTGATGCGAGTAAGGAAGGGGTAGCGGGTATTTTACTTCAATACAATGAAAAGGGGTGTTTTGCAGCCGGTTTCTTACTTTAGTCGTAAAACGAACGCTTATGAACGTAAATTGCATTCGTACGAACTTGAAACTCTTGCGGTAGTTGCCTCTTTGAATAGGTTCAGAGTATATTTGCTGGGTATACCGTTCAAAATACTGACGGATTGTAATGCGGTCCGATCCACGTTAGTCAAACGGGACTTAATCCCGCGTATCGCTCGTTGGTGGATCCAATTACAAGAATATGACTGCACTATAGAATATAGACAGGGGGTACAAATGGCTCATGTAGATGCACTGAGTAGAAATCCCATAGATGAGAATGAGACTAGCTCACATATATTGGACGTTTTAGAGGTGCATTCTACGGTTCAGGATTGGTTAAGTACAGTTCAATCAGCTGATGATGAAATTCTCGGAATAAAAGAGATCCTTAAGGATCCTCAAACAGCGAAAAATGTAGAAATACACAAAAACTATAAGCTAAAAAACGGTCGTGTATATCGCGTCGTAGGTAGTGAAAATAAATGGTTAGTGCCTAAAGGTGTACGTTGGCAAATATTAAAGAAAAATCATGATGACGTAGGACATAACGGATTTGAGAAAACATTGCAACGCATACAACAATACTATTGGTTCTCTAAAATGCGACGTTTTGTAAAAAAATACGCATCATCTTGTCTCGAATGTGCCTATCACAAAACACCAGGAGGAAAACGAGAGGGTACACTGCATCCCATTGAAAAAAATAAGCATACCTTTTCACACCATACATGCAGATCACTTAGGACCGTTTGTAAAAAGCAAAATGGGGAATTGCTATTTGTTAGTTTTAATTGACGGTTTTACAAAATACATAAATATAATTCCAGTGAAAAATACCAAAACGGCAACGACTATAAAAGTAATGAAAGAACACATTCGTTATTTTGGTATACCAACGCGACTCATTACCGATAAAGGATCTACTTTTACTAGTAAAGCGTTTAAAGATTTTGTAATTTCTTACAATATCAAACACGTTATTAATGCTGTCTCTACTCCAAGAGCAAACGGTCAAGTTGAGCGGTTCAATAGGACTATCCTTAATGCTCTTTCGACATCATCTCATGGAAATGACGAGAAAGCTTGGGATGAGCATATTCTAGATATACAGATGGGTATAAATACCACCAAACACGAAACTTTGCAAAAGAGTGCATCTGAGTTGCTATTCGGTTTTAATATAAAAAGTAGAACGGAAGGAATTTTAAGTTCTGTAATTGATGATACACTGGAAACCCCGGTTAATAAGGTGAATACATTTCGAAGTGAAGCTAGTGAGAAAATAAAAATACAACAATCTAAAGATGCTGACAGATATAACAAAGCTAGGAAACCAGTAACTTATTATAAAGAGGGTGACTTAGTGCATGTAGAGAGACAAACTCCACATGATGGTAAATCTCAAAAACTTGTAAATAAATATCAAGGCCCATATCGTGTAATAAAGATACTTCCTAATGATAGATTAATCATTGAAGATACTCCTCTAACTCGAAAAAAACAACGATATGAGGCCGTGGTATCGGTAGATAATGTACAGCCATGGATGACTTTTAATAGGAAGTTTGGTAGTGATACGGAAAACTCAGATTCAGACGTTTAATTAAGAATGGTGTATTTAGAGGTTAAGTGTATGAGTTAAGTTTAACTAAGAATCCTATATGTATCTCTTTAGTATATTTTTCTCTAGTTTATTTATGGATTGTTGAGTGATGTAAGCTCTAAAATAAAAGATATAAGAAATTTAGGTTAATATGAGTTGTATTAGTAATTAAGTACATTACTTTTAAGTTTCTCGGAACCTTTTCGTTACAATACAATAATATGTTAGTATTTTAGAATCTGTTAACCCATCATTATAATATTATTATTATTTTTTTTGTTGTCAATTAATTCGATACTATATAATTGAGCGAAGGGACTCGCTATGAACAGGATGGCCGAGCTGTTAGGTTCTATTATTATTTATCTATATAATGTACCTAGACGTAGGGCTTTGCAAGCTTAGAGGAGCCAGGAGGTGAGAGAGCGCCAATATGCGTAGAGCAGCGACGCGCGTCACACGTTGTCAAATTGTGAATATTATATATTGTAATCTAAGATTATATAACTTATGTGAAGAATACTAATAAAAGTGTTATTTGAAGTATTTGCTGGTTTAATTGAAGCTGAAGAATCCTGCGACAATACTACATACAACTTTAATGCAGTAACAACAAAAGAGATAGCCAGAAAACTTAACGTAAACATTTCTAACCATATAAATTTCAGGAGATGGAATTGTTCGTTTAGGAACCACACTGTACCATGTCTCTAAATTACCTCACTGTTTCTACGCCAAAGTGACTGACTGAAATCTAGTACATACAGCTATGTAATTAGCGTTACCCGATTGCCTTTTACCAGTATGTACTAGTTATTAGAGCATCTTCATACTAACGTTTTTTATTGCTCATAAGTGGGTTGAAATGAAGACAATGACTATAAGATAACCGTAATATAATCTATACTAATATTATAAAGCTGAAGAGTTTGTTTGTTTGTTTGAACGCGCTAATCTCGGGAACTACTGGTCCGATTTGAAAAATTCTTTCGGTGTTAGATAGCTCATTTATCGAGGAAGGCTATAGGCTATATATCATCACGCTACGACCAACAGGAGTGGAGCCACGGGGGTGAAACCGCGCGGAGCAGCTAGTTGCTGATAATATGTTCTGATCAATTTCCTGAATTTAGGTTGTAAGATCACCAGATGAAACATGGTTGATGGTTGGATTGGAATCCTTAAATATTTAACACAGCATAATTAATATAAGTTTTAATTAATATTTTCACACTCAGAAAAACAGAATAACTAAAAAGACACACAAAAAAGCCTACTAAGAAACTTTAGGAAAAGACTATGAATAATGTGTTATTTAATGATTTAACATGTTATTTAACAATAAAGTGTAATAAATAAATAATGTGTAAACAAACATATTAAAAATAATTCAGAAGCAAAACAGTATATTTCAAATAAAAGAAGAAGGAAGACGAAGAAGACACCAGCATTGTATATAAAATAGGTTTTACAACGTTTATTAGACAAAATAGAACACATGCTTATTATTATGAAACTTTACATGAAATTTCAGTCTCCTTGAGGAAATTATATTCAAATAGACAATTTATATATGCAGCCAGAAGGTCTACTAATAATCTATTACTCCGTAGATACTCCAAGTGGGTCACACCTTGACATTATGTTTGGGTCAGTTATTACCATGGATGCGAAGATAACAACAGAACGAGCTTTCATATCTTCCTCTCTAAGGTTATACAGTACCGTAGTTTACATATTTAATTTTGATAATAGGTATGTACCAACATATAAATGTATCAAAACATTTGAAGAGGAAGTCTTTAGATGCTGCCAAAACAACTCTTACTTTTAATAACAGAAACATATTATAGTAATTTAAAATTCAGGCAAGTATAGGAGATTGTGTACTTTTTATGACTTTCATTCATCTCTCGTATGGCGTTTGAGGGTGGTAAATGAAAAACTGGTAGTTAGCACTAGTATTATAAAGTGTTTAAGAATTGATGGATGGATGTATGTTATATGAAATTTGGCACAGGCATATCTTATAGTATGAATTAGTAATTTATTTAGGGTATCACGCAAATCAATTCCGTAATCATTCAAAAATTCTAGACAATCATATTGAGTGATTCATGTTTATTAGTAGGGGAATCAACTAGAATTTTGTACAAAAATAAGCTTTTGAATTGTAGCATCTTCATGTTTTTACTAGGTACCTACTAAGATTTGTCGAATTAATAAAAAGATGAGAACCGATCAATAATAATAATTAAACTACAGCCCAATACAAAAGTCAGATGTAATCAACATACCGAATGGCCTTATTTCCTGCAGATGATAATCTGCAGAATTTCCAAAGAATAATATATGAAGTGGATATTTCTATAAATAAATCTTATCATTTTAAAAGGGATAATTGACCTTTAATTACTGAAATATTTGTTTTAATTTACGTACATACATTGGCAGCATTCCACGATTACTAGGTATAGCATAAAATTTTATGATATATCGATAATTTACAATCGTAAACACGTAGTACCATCCCACTATTCTTACATCACTATTATTTGCGTTCACGTAATCTAACCTACTAAGCAATGAGGTTATGAGTCTGTTTTCACCTATTTACTATTTAATAGCGAATCGCAACTGCTATAAAACAAAGGAAATATCTAGTTTAAACCTACGTAGATGAGACGTATGGAAGTTGGAACTGTTTGGTTCAATGTGGTTTGTATTGGAAAATAATTTGTTTGTGTCGTGACGTATTTTACTGATGAAGCAGTAAACCCACTTTTCTAAAAACTACGCATTAAGACAATTGCGCCGTCAATATACTGAACTGTGATCAGTGATGCTGAAGAATAATAAATACTAAATAGTATGCTTTCTCCCACATTTAATAACATGAAACAGGATGATATCTAAGTAGGTATAAATTAATATATTTGGTACTAACTAACGTTTTGCTTAAATGTTTATCTAGGTACTTATTTAGGTAGTATATGTACCTTTTCTGTGACCTTTTACAATTGCTCCTTATAAAGAAACAGTACGTACGTGTAAATGGCCTAAGTCGTAATGAACTCTACCCTAAAAATAGCTCAAGAAAGAGCTAACTAACACAGATTACGTCTATTTATATATCAGTAAACACGGCTTTTCTCTGCGTAAAAGTAAAGCAAATAAAGTACCTACTAAAAATAAATAAAAGAAATCATCATCATATCGTTTTGTGTAAATAACATGTTTGCGAAACATGACTCAGTGTATCAACTAAACAGAATCCCTACTATATTAATATTATAAATGCGAAAGTAACTCTGTCTGTCTGTCTGTCTGTTACGCTTTCCCGCTTAAACCTCTCAACCGATTTTGATGAAATTTGGCACAGACAATCTTTAGACCCTGAGAAAGAACATAGGCTACCTTTATTGCGAAATATGTACCACGGGCGAAGCCGGGGCGGACCGCTAGTACCTAATAATGCCTAAAAATAAAGCAGGAAGCTGATAAGGATGTGCATTGTGTACAGATCATGTCCCGCATTCATGATTGAGCGGATATTTTTAAAACTAAGATAACTAAAACTTTATTTGCATCCGAGGCTGTTTCAAGGCTGTTAAAAAATGTTTTTCAATTGATCAATATTTTACGAACATTAGACAATTATGTTTGTGGCCACCCTGCCAAACGAAACGACAAACTAGTAATAAATATATTTACTTACGAATGAAAACAAACAAATAAAACGTTCTCGAATAAAAAAAGACAAAGGAAAATCACAGCAGGGATCAAGGACTTATGAACTGTGAAATGTATCAAGGACAAATATTTACGGACGACTTTGTTCGCGTGCGTAAACTAAAGCCTTAAAATCCATTCATTCTTTGATATAAACATACCGAATAAAATCCAGATAATAAGAACACATAGGTACCACAGATAGGTACATACTGTATTGTTACAAAGCTTGTATCACAGACTATAGCTGCGCTCCGCGGTTTCACCCGCAATGCTCAGCTCCAGATATATAGCCTATAGCCTTCCACGATAAATGGGCTATCTAACACTGAAAGAATTTTCAAATCGGACCAGTAGTTCCAACAAACGATAAAGATTAGCGCGTTCAAACAAACAAACAAACAAACTCTTCAGCTTTATAATATTAAGTAAAGATAATATAATACTATACTAGTACTTGTACTACATGATACATCTACAGTGCAAAAAAACATTAACCCGTTATATGTGAAAACAACAGTTACCTAAATTATCTAGGCTATTAGGTCTCCGCTTTTTGTTGTTGTTTACAAGTGAGACCGGGAACGCAATTATGAGAATTACAACTATAAATATAACAAACTACTTTTTGCAACTGGTTAAAATGTCCTTCGGTAACGGAATTGTCAATTAACAATAAAATAACGGTGTTTTTTTATAGTTCCTATCATTTTTACGTGTGGGAATACGAAAAACAAAGTTTCTCACCACAACAATGCGTTTTAACTAGCAGTCGAATTGTTAATAGTGTCACTGTGTTACCATACCAAAGTGTTGTTATGAATAACTTAACAATAAATAATAATTGAGGTAAGTAATAAACAAATAAATTCAAATTCATCAATTTTGATAAGAACAATACAAAAAGGGCATTTGGCTGAAAACTAAGTAGTTACCTACATTATGAAAATCTAGTCTCTTGAGTCATCTATTTATAGAAAAACAGAGCTCCGAAAAGAATTCGAACTTCTTAGATGCCTTAAATGTACATATCTTTAGAACATCAATAAAATTCAAGTAGCTTCGAAAATGTATTCCATTTTAGAGTACCATTTATTACTTGAAATAGGTACGTAATATAAATTCAGCTTTATAGCCCAAGTAGGGTCTCCAATTTAATGGCCAGTAAAATTGAAAGACATTCGTCACCGTCAAAGGAAGATCAATTTTAAGTATGTACTTATATCATCTCGCAAATATTTATTTGCCTTATCTTCCGGATCATGTTACGTGTAGGTATAAGTATCTCGTCTTCTTTGGTTAATGAAATTTTTTACACATTCATATTTTATTTAATAAAATTTTAATCTATCTATCGTAGTCTATCGAGGAATTTATCGAGGAAGGCTGTAGGCCATATATATTACATACACACGGACACCTAACCTATGTCAACGATAATAATCCGTAGTAATAATAAAGAGCGCGCGAAATAGTTTAGCCAATTGCTAATATTATACGTCCCTAAAGTAATTATACTGACATTTCCTATGAAAAATTATTCATTCAATAAAACGTGTTGTTACGTCACATCAGCGTCACCTACAGTTCCTGGTAATAAAACTCATTCCCCTGGTGATATATCGCTTAATTAAACTCTGGAATTAGCAGTTTTACGTACGTCTACACACGGGTGTAATGTTTTCAGCTGAAATCTATTCAATTGTTTAATTGATTCGAGAGAAGCAATTTGCGGAATGCTGAGTGAGAGTGTAGAGCTATTCTACGTCTTTTTGATGTGATTATTTAGAAGGCATATTATGTATTCAGCTGACTTGTATTTGATCTACTTTATTTGAATGCATTTTTAGTAATAATATTCCTTAATGAACAAGATTAAAAAGTATAATTTCAATCTTATTCATATGAGGCATCGTATTTCAACAATTTCGATATTTCAGATTTTAGTTTCATACACCTATTTGAGTTTAAGCCCAATTTTGTTTGTATTTTTTTAAAAACAGTACAAAAATCTGAACATAAACATAGAGTGATAATTAAAACGTGTTTGTAATTATTAATTGTAGTATTTCTACCTTCTGAATATTACAAATAGGTACCCCTTTCTTATTCATTTACAAATTTCTTACCCCTTATCCGTAATATTCCTGTTTACTTATAAAAATATCGAGCCAAAATCCAATATTTAAAAAGCCCTGAAGCTAGAGTGGTTAATTAAAATATTTCAGGTCAGTCGTTCAACCAGTAAACTTAACTGGAGCGTTGGGGTTACCGACACTCCTTTTTCCATGAACCCAATTTCATCAAATGGCCTTTGTAATAATAATGGTGACATTTGATCTGTTTTTCATGGAATAGGGAGTGTCGTTGGCTAGATACTATATTTCATATTTTTTAAAGGCTAGTTAAAAATTTCGTGGGATAGTGTTTAATTTTATTAATTATCTTTACAATAACACCGGTTTATACTTTTATAGTGATGTTTTTGTGACCGAATTGCGTCTAGCAAAGGTCTAGCATAACTAATATTGTTATAATGATAATATCGTATAAGTACACGGAGATTCTAATCTCCCTATAAATGTACACTCTTATATCGTATTGCATAATAAAATTAGGAAGATTCGGCATTATAAGCAAATTACATTTTTCAAGAATCTAGTCATTGAGAATTTGAGAGCGAGAATGAGTTTACTCAAAAGATAAAGAAAGACGGATACTTCTATTGGCAAGTATAAACAATCGGTTTTAATAATAGATATCCTTATCTGTATTACGTATCAATTATACATTGTAATAATTAATAACACTATAAATACTCAATTTATTAAACTGTTTTTTTTTATGTTTTAATACGTCTTATTTAGGGCCGATTTTTCAATGCTTGGATAAAACTTAACCGTCCAATAAATTATTACACGATAATATTAAAATGTCACGTAAACTGTCAAATACGGGCAATTATTAGAATACGTTTTCAAAATGGTAGTTTTATACAATATTCGACGAATAAGTTTTATCCAAGGATTGAAAAATCAGCCCTTAGATGTTTATAAAACCGTTTCTTCCTCGAAGATAACTAAAAATTTTCCACTTTAATCTGAAATTGGAAATTTACAATGTTATCAAAGTGATTTACATATTTATGTAGGTACAGCACGGCGCTTGCTCTAATTACGATTTGTTTTATTATTGTTTCGATAAATGTTTATGAATGAATGATAATGGTTTTTTCCAGAAACATTTGATAGGAGTAAGAACACAAACATCAAAATTAAACATGAGTTACATTTTAAATACTAGATTTCTATGCATTTTACACATTGTTCATGTTATAAGGTGCAGGAACATAAGTTCGAATTCCTGTAGAAATTTACAAGAAATCAGTAATTTTTTTAATCAGTTTGTTAGAAATACTGATAACCAGCTTGATAGTAAAGATAAACGATACCTTAAGGAAATATACATAAATTAATGTTTTATATTTTAGTTAAATTACCTACACACAATAAAATACACACAAACATATAGAGTGTTATATTACTAATGATGTAGGTTTGTTATTGTGTTTAATATGCGAAAAAGTGAATGTCAATGTCATATTATTTTGTTATGCAGGCAAAAACCCATTTATAAACTTACTCATACAAACCAAACTACGAAAGTTCCTTGCAAGTTGCACTGAATTCTGAAATGCAATCGTAACTTATAATATGAATATATGAGAATGCAGTTGTTCAAAGATTCTAAAGCTATTCAAATCAAATTTTTTTTATAGCATTGGAAGGCAAACGAGCAGACGCAATGGCCGATGTTGATGGCAAAGTGCGTCGCCCATAGACGTCCATAACATACGTTATGGGTTATAAGCTTCTCTTATTAATCAAATCCTTAACCTAACCTAAGAGCTCAGTAAATTTGAAAACCTATTGGAACATGACCTCAATAAGCGTCCTCAGAATTTACAATTTACGGATACGACCAGAAATTTGCAGCACGAGACCTCGTTATTGCAAAATAATCCGGAAGCCCTGCCACTGCGAATAGCGAACATTAAGATGCTCTAATGATGCAGTATCTAGGCAGTTTCATTAAAAAATAATAATTTGATACGCATCATTGTTCTATAAATTTCCAAAAACTTACATTCAAAGACCTTTATTTGCAAATACAAATACAGGTACAGGTACAGGTGGAACCAATGAAATTAGACTAACGTACCTGATTGAAAACTCCAGAATTTCACTCACCTTTTCGTATTGCAACACTTATTACGATATTTAATCCGGTCAAATTAAGCTTGAAAATAGTATTGAAATAAGGATAATTCCGGGAAAGCCAAATTTTGGAGAGGAGCTGGAGTGTACCATAACAAATAAAAATTGAAAAGTCCCCACTTATCCCATGTGTGCTTCAAAAGTTATTTGGGGTCAAAGGTCAAAATTTCAGATTTTTTCAGTTTTTCTCGAAAACTGTAAATTTAAAAAAAAATGCCTCAAATCAAATTTCTAGATCTTATAATTCTCTACAAAAATGGTCTCTATGATTTTTTTCCCAAGAGTTACCATTCCTGAGATAATGCGATTTGAAGAGACACATCACTACATAGTATAAAACAGTCGCTTTCTCTGTCCCTATGTAACTTTGTATGCTTAAATCTTTAAAAAATAAAATTACGCAACGGATTTTGATGCGGTTTTCTTTAATAGATAGAGTGATTCAAGAGGAAGGTTTTAGTATATAATTTATTAGGTTTTAGACAAAGAAATGAATGAAAATGCCTGTGAAATGATTGAAAATCATACTACGTAAAAAACTTGAAGGGGGGAGGGGGGTCTTTGCATATACAACAAGTGGTTACCGAGGGGAGGTAGGGGTCGAAAAATCTTAAAAACTAGGTCACATAGTATGGGAACGTTCCCTGAAATTGGCTGTCACCAAAATGTATAATGTATCTCTTCAAATCGCGATATCTCAGAAATAGTAACTCTTGGGAAAGAAATCATAGAGACCTTTTTTGTGGAGAATTATAAGATCTAAAACTTTGGTCTGAAGTCTTTTTTTATACAATTTTCGAGAAAAATCCAAAAAACCTCAAATTTTGACCTTTGACCCCGAATAACTTTTGAAGCACACATGGGATAAGTGGGGACTTTTCAATTTTTATTTGTTATGGTACACTCCAGCTCCTCACCAAAATTTGGCTTTCCCGGAATTATCCTTATTTCAAATGCTTAACTTGACCGGATTAATTTAGGTACTTAAAATAACAATAAATAACTTTTACAGCGCAGTTGGCGCTTTCAGAAGTAATCAAGTGCTCTTGAATACATCTCGTAAAACAATTTGAATAAGATTTTTGTCCTAGTTTCTTGACACCAATGACACATTTACGTAAGCTTCATACCTTGCTCCACTTCTCTACAATGTGAATCCGAACAATAATGAAATGTTTTCAAAAGTTACTCTTGGGGTAAATATTACATACCTTTTTAAATATGTTGGTTTAAAAGATTGTTAATATATGAAGATAGTAGAGGATAATTATTTCTCTAATTGTATTGGTGCATACTATCCTGATTAAGTTACTCCAATACGGACTTAAACTAACGATACGTACTTAAAAATATTTCTTTACAATAAACAACAAATGTATACAATATACATTATACAATATACATTATACATACAGTAATATACTTTTATACTACTTTTATGCATACGACAAAGGCGTTGGGTTATTTATTTGAACACCTAATGAGAGGAACTAACGCAGTGTTCAATTATTTGTGTATTTCAAGCTCAGTCAGATTTTTATTCGGAGGTTTATAATAAATACTCAGATAATATTATGAAGTAGACCTTTTTATTATTCCCTCATCTATTGTAAAACAATCATCATCATCCGCTAAAATTGCATGAAAGTTGAAAATTGTAGTCTGCTCATAGCACGTGCATATAGCTTGAGGAAATAAAATATTTCACACATAAAAAAATAGCATGTTATAAATTAGGTATGTGTAGGTACCTTATTTAGCGGAAAATTAAATGAAACAATATTATTATTGTAAATGTTGGTTTATTTTATAATAACAAAACACTTCATCTAAGTTATGTCAAGACAAATTAATAAACTATTATCTAATTATAATCAAGTAGACTTTAAACTAACTACTTCAGAATACAATCCACGAAGAAACCATTGACATTTTGTATCGTAAATAAGTGACAATAGCCTACTTATATTCACTGGCGGAACGATAATACATTATTATTCCATAAATTGTAATTTTCAATGAATGACCTTTTAATACCTACTAAAGCTAGGGCTGTCTACAATTTTGAGTAAAAGCATTCGTTTTATTGAATTTTGAGCAGGAGCTTTAAAATGGTAGTTCTCGTTCAGTTTCTTTATTGTACATATTTTCATTTTTACCTAATAAATTGAGAAATTTATAAAAATTACAAAGAACCAACATATTTTAATCATGCTTTTTACACTAACATTTTTGACTAAATCGTCTTGTAATCTATAAAAATTATTCCAAATTCGTCTCGTAACTCAGTTTTAAACCTTAACTATTTTAGTTAAGTTATAAAACTTTAAATTAAAATATTAATTGAAATTGTTTTTACTTTTTAGCAGATTATAAAACTGTAACATTACATAATATCGTAATTCGTATTATTCTATAGACTTATAACAGTTATAACCTACATACGAATAAAAAGACGCATAAATGTAACTAAATGTATATTAAATTAACATCAATTATTATAATAATGACCTTTGTCCTACGAATTACCCACAATAAATAGTGGCAGCCCTACATTAGGGCCTGCCTTGACACACATTGTAGGTACTCATCGATTATCTAAATCGTTCAATGGGAAGTACATTGATTATACTCATTTAATCGATAGATATATTATTATAAATTATGGTAAATACGCAGTTGCCTCTGTTGTTATTTTTGACGTGACAACGTCTTATAATTCGATAGAGCCGGCTGCACGCCCGAAAAAACATGACTCATGCGGCGTTACCTCGCTCTGAGGCGTTCCAGTGCAAGCGAGAGCGCGGAACGAGCGACAAAGAAGCACAATCGTTGTCACGTTCAACTATCGTCAGTAAACCGACTTTACAGACAACCAATTTTTTTTCTATTTGAGGTGTAATGAACCCAAAAGAGTTTAAAATTTTCTGGTCAAATTGTGGATATGATATGACTTAAACTACTTTTATACCTACTCTATTATAGATTTAAAACATACAGACATACTCATAAGTAAACCAATATTATAACAAACTGCAAAATAAATATTAATTATAATGCAAAATAAGACATTCAAATTACCAACTTTAAAACCCGTACGAATCTCAAGAAAAATGTGAAATTACTTTACCAAACTCTACACACACCAGAAGGTGATTCAGCGAACTTCGTGATATTATCTCCACTATTCAACGTGGACTGCAGTTTTATTTCCATTCTCCAATACTTTATTTACATAATTCTTTTATGTCTCAACAGATCTTATATCACAACAATGTCTAGACTTCAAGTTATCTATAACGAATCGATAGTCGCTCGCTCACCTTATAATCCATTATCCAATTTATGTCCAGGGATAATAATATTAACCTTATCGCTGATTATGATTTCGAGGAAACTATGATAGAGTAATAATCGATAGTTAATGGATACTTCATTGTTTATAGAATTAAATAAAAAAAGACGTATGGCACTCAGGGACTGCCGCGGTAAAGCTATTGCATAGCATGCCTTCAAGCCACACCTCCGTGCCCGTCGGAGTGGGTAGCGTGAGGTTTTTTCGTTACGGAATTTCTCGATTCGGTCCCCGCGCTCAAGACCCGCGATAGAAGCTATGCAATAGCTTAAAAACACGTGTTTTTTGTAATCTGTATTTCTTTCATTTTAGATAAAGCATTAGTTTAGCAACTGCATTGTACCAATAAATAAAATTACGTCATTAGATTTAGTGCTAATTGATTTCATTTTATGGAGATGTCTAGATATTTTACAATCATTATTACAAGCCATAATTTGTCCGCATAATTGATTTTAATCAGAGTGGTTCACTGATCTGCTACCTATTATAGATTTTGAAATTACTCAGTTCACTTTTACAAGAATAACTTAATACTTATATCTATAGATACGGAATTAATTTTATATAAACCCTTATCGTGAAGTATTGATAACAATCACTCATAAAATATATGGTGTCCAGGCAAACAAATGACTAATACTAGGGTGAGACGAGTTCGTGAAATTATCTCGACCACTTAGATTTTGGCGGCAAGCCAATATAGTATTTCTCCGAATGAGTTGCTAAAAGGCAAGTGTAAACTGGTCGTGTTTGTGTACACTTGGCTTTATGGACTGGGTTTGGACGTCATTCCGAAATACTAGAATAGTACGATAGGTATATAGTGGCGCTTATACTAATTGGGTGTAATCCTACTACATCATTTTGGAAACGTTCAAAATTTTGTGTCGAGTGACTGATGGATGGACTTTTTTGTATTTAATTTTCTTTCATGCGAAAATAGCTGATTGGATCTGGTTCAGAGATATAGTCTGGATTCTAGTGACTAGTATACACTTCTACATGTATTCTACGCGAGAGGTGCAGGTGCCACGGCTACCAGCTAGTACTAAAATAAATCAGAAGATATTATTATACAGTTTCATATGTTATTAAGAATGAACGACTGACCTACTACTTTTATGTGCAAATCATCATCAAAACACGAGGAAAATGTTTATAACATTAATAACACAGTCAAAACCAACCCATTCCCTGTTACACCTGTTAACACAGCGCAGCGCAGCGTATAAAATTATAAAAACACTCATATCCTAAATACAGATACAACAAACTTAATTGACATAAACCACAGATTAAATCTAAAACGAAAAGCTCCAGTTTTCTCTATATAAAAGCATAGCCATTAATACACGTCTCGTTTGCTTACATACGGCCCACGCATTCTTAGTAACACTGGATTCTCCCAAACACTGATTATATTTGCTGAAGCTTTGATCGCAAAAACCGTGCTGACAAGGTGGATTTTATTTTTGTACTATGTGTAGAATAAATCGTATTACGCTATAATATTTTATCTAAGTGTTCTCTAATGTATACAAATAGATAGATTTTGTTTATTTGTAGAGGTAAGAGGTATATCGGAAACGGTAAAACATGTCGTGTGGATAGTGCTTTAATTTAATGAATTTCGGAAGTGAAGTATCGCAAATACATGTTTTTATCAAACATGTGTTTCTGACTAATACGAAGTCATTGTACTTAATATCACATTGTGTAACTGATATAATGTTTTAAGTATTACAAGGTAAGTAATTAAAATGAGTTCAATCATCCAAATTTACAATCGTTATATTAGTTTTACAAGCGAATAAAACCGTTCTACAACTTACAAAGTTGTAGAACAACACTACCTGTCTTAGCAATTCATAGAACAAGTAGTTAATCTTGACGATACTAACTTTAGAGTCCGTCAGTCAGCACTAAGAGAAAATAAACATTCGCTTGTCAAAGTGAGATCAAAGGCTGGTAAGTGACGATACGCTATTTTGTTTACGAGTCGCTTGTGAGTCGTGATGCAATGACCTCTTGGCGGCAAACTGTTCAATGTACACTTGATTTATACAAGTCTATTAATTGATGTGATATAAACAGATTATAGACGCGTCAGCTATATTCTGAGAGTATTTCGAAATTGACGACGATGCTAAAATATAATAAGCGTGCGATGAGCAATGAGTTTTGCACTAAAATACTCGATATTGTAAGCTAGTTTTTCGCGGCTTCGCTCACGTGAGCTTTACGCTTTAATTTTAATTTTCAATCGAACAGCGTTGTTTCAATTAAAATCAGTTCAGTAGTTTAAAATATAGAGTTCAAATACATATGCAGCAAGCACTCTACAGGGCGTACTTCATTATCATTACATAGTATAAAACAAAGCCACCTTTTCTGTCCCTATGTCCCTTTGTATGCTTAAATCTTTAAAACTACGCAACGGATTTTGATGCGGTTTTTTTATAGATAGAGTGATTCAAGAGGAAGGTTTTAGTATATAATTTATTAGGTTTTAGACAAAGCGGGTGAAGCCGCGGGCGGTAAGCTAGTGTAGGTATAAAATAAGATTATGAAAATTTTCTACATCAATTTAGTAGTCTTATAATAAGAGTTAAATAAATATTTGTACATAGAGCCAATATAAAGTGTGTAAATAATACACAATATATTATTATTTACCTACTCGTCTTTCCTTTGATAATAATTTATAGTAATTTCCTATGATATTATTTGATAGTAACGTGCTGTTTCCTGTGATAAGATTTCTAATTATAATTATAGATATCATAATCATAATTGTACAATCCGTATCAGGTGTTTGCTAAATATGACGTATATTGTTGTTTGAGAAACTGTTTATAAAACAAATGAAATATAATATTATCATAGCTAAGATACCAAGTGGTTATCGAAAGTTCAGTAAAATAATTGAAAAAGTAAGTAAGTTCAATAAGTTCTAAACAAAATATTTTACGACGTTTAAAATATTTATGACGATGCTGTAACAGCGAACACTACTTAACATAACATAATTTAAACCAAAAATTTAACCGTAACACGGAACTTGGCTGTTTAAATAAAGACCAATGCCACCGATTGACGACAAATTTAAAAAAAAAATTGAGACAGCATGGCGCGCAACCTCAGTTCAATATAACTCAAGTATATTTATTATAAGACGAGTACCGACCTATGACGCAAATCGTTCCTGGATTTGTGCTCGTAAATCCATCTTCATTCTTATTGCCGGGAAATTGGGCCGCCTTCATGGAAATTTGGTTAACATTGTGTTATATTACGCATGTTATTTATAAACAAATAAATGAGAGCCGTTATTGCTCACTTGTTTTTGTTTTGTATGGGCTTGTTTCTGCGGATTGGACCTATTTTGTAGGAGTAAAGTTTTTATATCTACAGAGTACAGACTATAGGTTCGTTATCATGTAAAGCTGAAAGGTTCGTTTGTTTGAATGCGCTTATTTCAGGAACTAGAGGACTCTGTCATGATATAGGTACATATCCTTGAGTGCTGGCTAAAATCTATATATCTATATTTGTATTTTTTACAAATTCTAAATTAAAAATCCTCAGTTTAGTCATAGTATTATAATATCTGTTGTTTAGTTATTGTGCGATTGTGCACAAAAAATGAATGTGAATTGTGATCGTTTCTGTATAACTAATCTTTTCAAATTTTATTTTCGCAGAAGGAGAGAACAATGTGCAAAAGAGCTCTTGAATTCATGGACTTCCTGTTTTATTATAGCTTATAGTATTAAAATAATAATATTAAAGGCTTAAAGAATTTTATTTAATCAATTATTGCAAGTATGCAAAAAAACAACATCGAGTTGAATACGGAAGAAATATCGAGCTACAAGTTTTTCAAAATATAAAAGGGTCGAAATTCCTATTATATTTTATAAGGGTATGCATTTTAACAATGTTTGTTTTAATGGATACCTACCTATTTAAAAAAAGATTTAATTTCTCATCAAATTAAATAATACTTTCAAGTAGGTATCATTATTCATTGTCATCTAGTGATTGTATCTATTCTAAAATAAATATTTTGTCTATATTTTATATTGCGATTCACATATAATATAAATATATAAAAGGTACTATAATTATTACGAAGCCGGTAATTTCAGTTAAGAGCTATTTTCAAATTTCATTTTTCCTACGTCAGTGTGATATTAATTGTTACATAGGTATCTATAGATTATAACACTAATTTTAACTAATTAATTATTTTAAAGTTACGTATTTATAGGATGATAAATATAATGTTATTGTATTGTACTTTTTCAGGGAATGCCCAGAATTAAAGGAAATCACCAATGTGATAACAGTACGACCTTGTTACAATTTGCATTTGCACACGGCTACAATAAAAACAATAATATTCCTCTCATAGCTTTGACAATAACAAATAATAATAAACACGAAAATATGCAGTCATTTAAAATGAAAATGTAAAATAATGTTTATTTTTTGATATGGCATTCATTTTTAATCGTTTACTCGATATTAAAAAAAAGCTTGAAAACAAAGATTTAGAAACATCTATTTAATTATGTCGTTAATCCATTTAATTTTACATTTATTTTTATAATCTTTTTTCATAATAAAAAGTTGTAATTTATAATCTCCAAATACCCTGACTGAATTTATCTTGAATTCGCGGAATAAAAACGAATCCAGTGCATGTCAAATAAAATTTTAAATTAGTTGGAAAACTGACCGAGGACAGTGACACGCCCACTGTTCAAAATAGAACGTCAATCTCGGCTACAGATTCATAAAATGGACGCACGAGACTCGTCAGTAGTCTGTGGTTCACCTTTGACATTCATAATTTATTTCTCCATTTGCGCGGCAAAATTAATTCACCTGACATTTAGCAAACATTTATGCACTCCGTTGCGACTTAATTCAACTTTGAGTTTATGCGCTTTATTTATTTTGCCGGAATTACAATCACTTTCAATTTATTTGCGTTTCCTATAGTGACAAAAAACATATTGTTATGGTTTAATTTAAGTGATTCAATTTATTAATATCCGCAAGCGGAAATAGGTTTATAAAACCGTAAGTAAAAGTAACTAGTAATTTACTTTAAGATTTTCTGAATTTCTTTCTAAAATGTCGTATAACCTGTGGTATAACGTAGTAACTTAATCTTTGATATAACTGATGTTATATATATTATATCTCCGGACATGATGTTATATGTACATTGATATGAGGGATAAAAGAATTTAAATTTTGTAAATCAGGGTTCAAATCATGCAATTGAATTTCCATATCCTCTAACAATAAACACTCGTAACACAAACACTAATAAATATGTAATGCGGTTGTTTAAAAATAAAATTTCCCAGTAATTTATTAGCATAAACAAATAAATTGTTCAGTCATGTGGTTATGGTTAACGGTTACATAAGCGGTGTCACAACGGGACTCGCTCGCATTGAAATTTATATCCTTTTAGGGTAATGAACCAATGTATTTGTGTCCTACGCAGTTCCTCGGGTTGCAGACGTTTATGTTTATGAGCTGAATAATCTGTCAGTATCAAGAGTATTAATTATGCAATGATAAGTGCGTCTAGGAGTATCTATAGTATTTTTAATCTGTGGTATAGGCTAAAAGTCCTTGGTTAGATGTCTCTACCATCTCTAGTAGAAACAAGCAAAAAGCTCTCCCCAAAAAACAGTAAAACTAAGTAGAGATCAGGGTAAATGATTTAAATTACACCCATTATAAATTTTAATTCACAGTAGAAGCTTGTAAGTATGTTTTAAAATGATATCGGAATATTGAACGATAATAATTCTGAACAACTGGTAAGTAGATAACAATTCTTTCATTTCACTATAAAGACATAATTTTTGACCAATTCCTATTCCACTGCACACCAACTAAACATTTAAATACCAACATTACGAGAAAAATACAATGCCATAAGCATAGTGTCTCAAACAGTAGCGTGAAGATAATCGTATTTTCCTAACCGAAGCCTTTATAAGAGGAAGTCCCTTATGTAACTTCAAGTAAACAGATGGTTTCACCACGTTTTGCATGTCACAGTGTAGTGGTGTAAAGCACGTGGACATAATTAACTGATACATGTACGCTAAAATGAATAGACACGTGCTAATATTATGTAAATGAGTAGTGTGTGGTTAATTGTTAGGATTTGTATTGATTCGATTTTGAAATTGAAAGTGCGTAAGTGTGCAAATTAGATAGTAATTATGACTAATACTCTAATCGGTGAAGACGAATGCTGATATATTTAATGACTTTTTACGAAGAAAAAAAATACTTGGCAATAAAAATCATAAACTCCTATCTATAATTAGAATTACAAATGCACGTGTTTTTAATTTCATTTCTTTGTTCGTTCTTTTAATAAATTTATAATTTACAGATAAATTTATATTCTATAATCTATGTATCATAAATTATTCATCGATTTCCGCTAAACCATAAACAATAGCTACGGAAGATACACACGGTAGAAATATTACGCTCCTGTTTTTCGTTCGTTTGGTTTATTATGAGTTTATGACATATTAATGAGATTCAAATAGATATAATATTTGCTATTCCGAGACTGGGGTCAATGTAACATTTATATTATCAAATATTGATTTATACGATCTATCTTTGTTTCTAAAATGTCTTTATTTCTCAAACCAATAAAGTAATAAGGAATTTCAAAAAATATTTCGGAAATTGTTGCATTATGAAACAAACTTTCAATACCTTAAAGCTTTAATTTTAGCATGCAATGCACAACATTGCATCCCAGATGTATATATGTATCTTTAAATGTATTCCAATCTTTAAACGTACATGTCTTAGTGATTTGTACTTCAATAGTGCGAAAAAATAGTTCTAACAAAGCCATTGGCTTTTATTCATCGCCAAGTTATTCGTCTCACGCGTGAATGTCTCCAGAATACTAAACAAGAAACTATTATGACTCTTAGGATAGAATCCTGGAAGTTGAGTTCCCGTTTCTATGCCTTATGTGTTGTTCGTAGCTAATTTTAGATTTTCATATTTTATAGTGAAAAATATGCCTGAAACAGAAAGCTTATTTAGTGGTGCATCCGAAGCTGTAAGTTTTTAATTTTATTTCTTGTATTAATTTTCTAGAGATCTTTTAGTTGGTTTGTGTTAAACGGAATATGTCGTCAACATAATGGATTGCCTGTCTCAATTATACATTACAGGGTTTATGACTTATCCTCTCCATTGTACTGATAATATTAATTATGAGGATGTCTTACATCTGTAAACCGGCGCCTGTTTATGATGTAATCCATTATAATGTGCTTACAACGTGTTCCAACTCGGTCTTGATATTGTTAGAAGGCGGAAGCTATCACGAGGCAGATCACAAGACAATTTTTTCAACACCTGCCTTGGCTCAGAACAATTTAGCTGTCAATACGCCTTAGTCCATTACAATAAAGTCCATAATACCACGTAGTACGGCTTGTTAACATAAATTACGGTCCCATCTGGCAGAAAGCATAAAACTTAGCATACATGTAGCTTTTATATATGTGCTTTAATTTTGATAAGGAAACACGCTGAGAAATGATCCCCCCCCCTTTCTCCATTTTATCTCTCTCATTCTGGTTTTTTTTAATTTCTACAAAAACGATAGGACTAATGAGTTTACTTTTCAAGAAACAAATAAAGGTCGGTAAATTACCTACTCAACAATACTAAATTTATAGTGATAAGACATATACTTTTTAATAAAACCGTCAATGTATTGTAAACTTAGAAAGAAATTTTTATATTTTTTTATTTTTCTTCACTTAATGGAAAATTAAAAGTGTTGTGATAAAATGAACTAAAATTATTAAAAACTGTACACATCAAGCTACAAAACGATACCTAACAAATTATTGTATAAGGTTTGGTTCCCGAGTTATAGCTCACGGCGTCTAACTCAACTGAATAACTCCTTTTTTTGCTTCTGCACAATATGTTACTGGAACTCGTTCCGAAGCAAGAACAATTATCTCCCCCGCACTTACAGAGGCCAGTACAAGGAAGCCCTGACTTCCTACAGAGGCATCGACCTGTAATGCAGCTGTGACAGGAACACTTAGTTAACTCCTTTACGGATGCTGCGGTTTCTTTGATAGTGCTCCATAATGGAGTCCATACACCATTTTCTTTCTTCCATCCCCAATCTTCAAAGTTGGGATATTCAGGGTTTGCTATCAAGCTCTGACCCCAGATGAATCCCGCTTGCAAACATGCCCGTTTTGTATGCTCTAACAGAGCACTAGACGTGGGTGGCAGCCTATCCATGGCCCGTCCCTTTATAAATAATGCCTTCCTTGCGTTATTGATGTCTTCAACATCACTTGTTTTATCATATGTTAAGATAACATATCTTGACAAAAGATCCAAATGATGGTTTTCAATCGCATTTACAGGCTGTGATAATTCTTTGAATATTTCGGTGACTTCAGGGAAAGATTTTAATAATCTTATATCTATATAAAAATGAATCGCAAAATGTGTTGGTAAGCGCATAACTCGAG
>CAJQZM010035370.1:34526-79156 GCA_907164665.1 Colias nastes
TCGAGAACGGCTGAACCGATTTCGATAATTCTTTTTTTATTATATTCTTTGAAGTACGAGGATGGTTCTTATGTAGAGAAAACGTAAACATGTACCACGGGCGAAGCCGGGGCGGACCGCTAGTATTCTCATAATTTTCTTGCAAAAATGAAAGACATGTAAGCATATTTTGAAAACTATAAGTCCTATCAACATACATCCAAGGACTGTTTTTTAGATAATTTTATAAAGAAAACTTTTTTCTTTGACTGATTTCTCCTAGCTTTAGCCGTTTTCAAAAAAAAAAGAAAAAACTGCGATCAGGGACATAAAAGTGGGGGGGGGAGGGGGAAAATATTGTGCTTCGACCTGTTTCTCCTTCAATATTGAAGCACACATATAAAACCTACATGCATGCCAAATTTCATACTTTCTGCCAAACGGGACCAATATTCATATATTTTTGAGTTAACAAGCCGTACTAACGCTATTCCTGTCTTTTATTGTTCAGAAGTATTTTTACAAACGAGTCACGTGGTGGTAAACAATTGATACGTGTGTTAAAGAAATTGCACTTTGTATGATGGAGATAAAAGTGCTTTTAATGTGTCTACAAGAGATGATTGCGATGTCTTACAATTCTCAAATCTGTGCCAAGTTTGTGACAAAATATGTCAATATTTCTGACATGTTCCGCGAATTCCGTTACGAGTTACGACTCGGTTACTTTGAAAATAATTGCAAGTCGCAATTGATTCAAGCATAGAGTTTTTGTAAGGGTAGCGTTGATACTATTAAGTATTCTGTGATAGAGCTTTAATTAAATAAGTAAGAGTTGGAGTCAATTAAGATATCAGCTTTGCCTTTCTCTCTTAGTGTAGGTAAAAGAAAACCAAATATCTGTGAATAGGATACTAATTGCTATAACATGTCTCTCCTATGAGGTTTAAATCAAACTCTCTTATAAATTATAATCAATTTGAAACTTTTTGCATACTTACACACTGAAAACAAAATTTCAATACTCAATTAAATAAAGAAATAGGAACAAATCAACTAAATATAAATAACTGCACCTCATAGCTCCAGAATAATATTTTACACGATAAAATATATTTTATCATACAATACAGTATCCCACAAAACGTATTTTTCAACTCTAAATACAGTGTACTGGATACAATAGTGAGCTTTATATCCGACAGAACGTGCATTGGATCGACTATTAATAAAAAAGCAAGTCTCAGTCTGGCAGTGGATGGTATATCACTTATTCATAGAGAAAATCGATCGGTGGAACCAAAGCGTAGTTCATCTAAGTTCTACCCCGGGTTTTCCGTTCATATTCTTGTCAGAAACTGTTAAATCAGATCAATATTACAAGAGACAACTTCCTCGAATTATACAATGAAATGACAAATAATTTACGTTAAACAACTCCAGATTTACAGATTAATATCTATTTCCGCTACATTATTCCACATTATACAACAAAGAGACAATCCACACTGTATTGTTGCTAGTTATTATATTAGTGTTTTTTATTATTTTTGCAATAAAATGGTTATATTATCTTATTGTTATTCAAAACACGCCAGAACATGAGTTATAAATAGTTAAACAGTCCTTTTAGAGTAACGGGAAAATAAACAGTTTTTCCTGTTAAAATGTTCGCTATTGACTGTATTTTTTGGAACATTCGGCGGGCATGAATGAGGACATTACCCTCGCGTTGAAAGGAGTTTTAAAGGACGTTTTGTGCTCGAAACCTAGACATTCACTGTAGCACAGATAATATAATAATATAGAGTATAGACTTTAGAGTATAGAACTATAGACTGTAGTAACGTCCTTTATCAGTAATTTGTGGTAATTTAAACAGTTAGTTCAGTGTTAACGAACGCATTTAGTCTTTGATAAAATGATAATAAGGTAGTTTGTACAATGGTTTAAGTTAATTTAAATACATTTGCCTTAAAAACTTGTGACGATAAATGGATATACATAGTAATTGTTATCAACATATCACACTATTTTCGTGTGTTTACTTTATTTACATAAAAGGATATATATAGCTCATTGAAAAGTAATAGAGATGTAATTTGCTATTAATTATTTATGATTTTTATTATATGTCCTTGATTTTACCGTCTGAAAAGTGAAAAGTACTCGTAACGTCCGGTTGAATATATTTTAATTCGTAATTGTATGTAAATTGAAATTTTAAAATAGCATTTTATCTACCAATGCTTTTAAAAACTTAAATAGAGTAATTTGTTGTCGAGTGTGTTTTGGCTGTAGTTTTGGTTAGGCTAGTCCATACAATAAAATATATTTGGCACTATTTAACTTCACATAATAATAATAGTTAAGGATCTATGGATGAGGTATGTTGTGAGGTTGTCCATAAATTACGTAAGGTGATTTTTCCAATTTTTGACAAACAACTCACGTAATTTATGGACACACCCTTATGTAAACAAATAAATAAATTGAAAAAAAAATCTTGAATTAAAGTGTATACGTTTTATTTTTTACATAAACTTATTTATTCTCACATGTAATACGCAATAAACAATAAACTGCGTTTTAAATACTAATTATCATGTTATCGCTATGTTTGGTCAATCGATTCCAAGATTGATTCCAAGACAAATACTTAACCGTATTTGGACGTGCTGTATTCGTTAATTTTATGACCATTACCAAATATGGTTTCAACCCATGATGAACTTCAAATAACTGTATATATAATTAATTTGTCACTTCTTATTAATTAAAACTGTAACAAGGAGAAATTACATTGCTGAAAAGGGATAAATAATAAACACTTTCACTAAAATTTCTTGAATATCACTTTATAATAATTAATAATATTTTATACTTACTGTGTAAAGGTACAAAAAAAGGATTGAATGTTATCTCTTGTTTATTCAGAAGTATTAAGAGATATCAAGTTAATCCTGGCGTTTAAAATATAACATTGTTTTCCTGTTATCCCTTGTATTTCGTCCAGACTTTAATGTGATTTTCAGGTGTCGCTAAATTACGAAAAGCTTCCAGGAAAACAAAGCGCAGGATATAAAAAGCTCTACAATCAGACACATTTACGTTGATAACTTGTTGATAATTACAATCGTAGTAAACCTAATTTTTCTACAGGAAAATTTCTAGTATGCAGAAATGGATATTATCTCTAGCAAGCCTCCGATGGCGACCAGTTGGCTCCACATTGGCTAGACATACATATTACCATATACATAGTTCAACCTTAGGAAGGATTTAATATTTTTCCAGCACAAACCACGCCATATACAGATACGTCGTAATAAAATACTGAGTCACATGATCGGTTTCAAGAACATTGACTGAGGAAATATGGGTTTCCGTCTACCATTTATGTTATTGAGGCGTACTCGAATTGTGAGTACTTTTTACTGCCCAAACAATCTATACTAATATTACCTATAAAGAGGAAAGGTTTGTAATTATGTATGTATGTATGTATGGTTTTCACGCATAAACTACTGGACCGATTTCAAAAATTCTTTCACCATTAGAATGCTGCATCTTCACTGAGCAACATAGGCTAGGTTTTATCCCGGAAATCCCACGGGAACGGGAACTATGCGGGTTTTTCTTTGAAAACGCGGGCGAGGCCGCAGGCGGAAAGCTAGTATACTATACAGTATACATATTATAGTAACATAATAACCTACGTCAGAGACTAAAATATATCTAATCTTATTCCTGAATGAATAGTTCGTATCAGGAGCCATTTCATATCTTTATAATTAATGTATTATGTAAATAAAGCTGGAGTGTGTGTTTTTACTGATAAAACAGCCTTCTATTTTGTGACCTACATACTGGTAAAATCCTCATAGAACATGAATGGCGAAGACTGTAGAGCATGGTAGCACGGTAGCATTCAATGTTTAAATAAATATTGAAAGAGATTTTTTTATGAAATTGAATTATTATATTATGAGTATGCTAAATTGACAATATTTCATTAATCTTCCATATCCTGTGGCTGTATGTATAGACCAGTTTAGCTATTTTATAGGAGATAGAACCTTCTGACACTAATCTATTACTAAGGATGTCTATTACATAAATAGAAAACACTAGAAAACCTTGATTTGTGACATTTGCATGAATCGACAATATTCCTTCTTTATTTCAAACTTACAAGTCTGAAGGCAAATAAAAAGAAAAAGTAGAACACATTAAAGTAGGAACTGGTACCAAAGCCAATAATTCACCTCAATTGTTACGGTGTTGACAATATTGGACTAGCCATAAGTGCTGATTTACACAGGGTCAGTAGACAAGTCATTCGCGGCGCCTATTTCGGCGCCGCGACTGACTTTAACTGTTTACATGAAGTAAGTAGTAGTGGTGCGTTTCTCACGGTGACCACACGTTTGTGAAGTCAGTGGGAAAAATGAATTCACGAAAACAACTGAAACGGCGATTTAATTATTTGTTTTTTTTTTAATTAAAAATTTATCAATTTTGCTGTTGAATGAGTTAATAGAAATTGTAGAAAATGAGATAACTAAAAATAAACGACAATGGGTAAGAAAATGGATTTAGGGAATTAATATCCCAAAGGCACTCGTTTTTGCCATATAATTGCACCAATTTTAAGGTTTCGTCTTCGCTTACGGGTCATTTTTATCGCAAGCGAAAAAAACGTGGTCACTCTACAACGCAGCGGCAGTGACTAACCACGCACTGACTTGTCTGTTTACACGGGGTTTATTTGGCTGACGCGAGGGTGCGCGGGTGGCGGGGGGCGCCAACTGACTAAAATATTCGTGTCCGAATATTCAACTCAGCGCTGACTTCAAGCCTCTGTACTGACTTCAAATCTGTTTACACAGGGTTTTTTTCGGGTCAGCACTGATTTGCCTCGAATTTGTAGTCAGTTACTGACCCTGTGTAAATCAGCATTTACTTCTCAACTTGCTTTGAAAGTCTGCACGTTAAAGCTATTTTTAATTCAGGATTTTATAACTCAATTATTTTGCTTTTCAGTTGATAAATTATTCTATAGCTATTTTTAATCTAGGCTTTATATCATTGGATGTAGACCTGATTAACACGTGTGTTCACGTGGTAATCTTGATATTTGCGTTGTAAAATGATATGACGTCACGTATAAACTAAAGTTCGTTTTATGGGGATAATGGCTGTATGACTAGTGTTAGTGTTTGTTTTAAGCTATAAACAATTAGTAAACAATAACATGTATTAATACGTACCTTAAGATTTATTTGCGATTCGAGTAACTAGTTATTTGATATCATATCCACATTTCCAAAGTATGAGAGAAAATGATACAAACAAAACTTGTTTAAAATAAGGGACTATATCTACGACTTGTTGATTAAGTCACTAATTGCTTATTTAACTCCTTTTAACATATAGCTATTTTTCAGACTTAATTTTGGCAAACTGGCAAATCTTTTCGTAAATATAATATTGTTGTCGTACACAACACGAGGAAAGTTTTACACAGGTAAATATAGATGTTGCATCTTGTAGATTTTCCATCACATGTTGACTCTATTATGCAGTACGTAATCAAATAATGAATGCGTTCTTATAACTATTGCATATTATATCTGTCTGAGTGATTCATGACCTATTATAATTTATAATATAATAATTAGTTTTCGCGACTTTCATTGTTTGCACTTTACGTCATCTTGCTATTGGTTTTCCAGAGATAATTTACCTTTTCTTAGGGTTTTCCGCAACTAAAAGGAACTCTCCAGGTTTTTGAAAGTTTATCCAAAATCGTTTCTTAGTACCTATGCTTAGTACAGTCGTAAAAATTTAACAAACAGACATGTATTTACTTTCGCAATGAACTTTATCTTCTAAGATACTATAAAGGTTTTTTTTATGACATTTACCTACTGAACTCTATAAAGAGCTCTAAAAAACTAGTTCTTCATAGATTAAAATCTACACCTAAATAAGGAAATAATGTAAGACTTCACGGAAGGAAATATGGCGTAAAATCGTAAGCAACACATGACAAAAACAACACAAACACTACCGTAGCAATCCACAAACGCATCGTAATTTCATTGTCTCTAAGATATTTTCGTACCTGCTTTATAAATAACTATAATGACGTTAAACCAATCATTCACTTGTAGTGAGGATGTGCGAATTGATTGCAGAGGTGTGGCCCGAGGGTAGGAATCGGGAAGTCGTTTGAATCAGCTCCTCGTGTGAGAATTGTACTAGAATATAAGAGGACCTAACATTGTAACATGCTTAGGTGCTAAAGTTAGTACACAACATTGTAGCACGCTAAAGTCAATTGATTCAAAACTGCGTGACAGTTTTCCGTAAGGAAAAAATGTCCAATTTAACGTGAAGTTTAGATGATGAGGAAAAGGGAAAATGTTTCAATAATATCCAACAGCTCAAAAGTTTATATATATAATCATTTCAGTAGTATTTTCGTGAATGAGTAACAAACACACACATACACATCCTCACAAACTTTCGCATTTATAATATTATTATTATAAGTAGGATGTACAATATTAACATCGATTAATATAGATATTCGTGAAACAATAAGTCTATTTATATTTCTCTCACTATTTTATTCGCGTAGAAGCCCGTGCCAATAAACTCTTGCGTGGGGTAACTTAGTAACTATATAGGTAATTTAATAGCATTTACATTAAGTTTTTGATGAATATTAAATTAATTATAGACCATAGAAAATATTTAATTTGCATTAGTCTTTACTTCTTCCTATTCTTTCTAAATGTCTAGTTATTTGCAGGATTGTATCTACTGAAAAAATTATCACGGCTTGGATCATGCATGCATGAATGCATTAATCAACTCAAAAATACTCTAATAAATTTTCTTCGAAAATGCATCTACAGTCTATGCGACTAATTTATTGCATAAATCGTACACTCCAAAATAATTATGAACATAATATAAATTCAAGACCCAGAAACATCCGCCGATTACCACAATTTACTACGAGCGAGTATAAACTTCCACAGATAAAAAATATCTGCTTACGCAATGCAGTATTCATGTTTTAGAACGAAAACAGATTTTTATTCAAGTTTACAGTAACATTATTCCGTTTTGCCGCTGCATAACTGTAAATCCCGAGTACATACGATTTACGTGCCCGTAATAAGAAATACACTGAATAACTGAATGTTTTAAAAACATTTGTCTCTTGTGAAGACACATGATATTAAAATCTATACTAATATTATAAAGCTGAAGAGTTTGTTTGTTTGTATGAACGCGCTAATCTCAGGAACTACTGGTCCGATTTGAAAAATTATTTCGGTGTTATAGATAGCCCATTCATCGAGGAAGGCTATAAGGCTATATAGTATATATCATCACGCTAAGACCAACAGGAGCGGAGCCACGCGGGTGAAGCCGCGGAGCGCAGCTAGTCCTACTAATATTATAAATGCGAAAGTTTGTGAGGATGTGTATGTGTGTGTTTGTTACTCTTTCACGCAAATACTACTGAACAGATTGCAATGAAATTTAGCACACATATAGAGGGTAACTTGGATTAACAGATAGGATAGGTTTTATCCGGGAAATCCCAAGGGAACGGGAACTATGCGGGTTTTTCGTTGAAAACGCGGGCGAAGCCGCGGGCGGAAAGCTAGTGAGATATAAGTCGCTTATCGTAAAACACAGGAATTTCATTAATTCCAGTTTAATTCGAAAACATCCGCTGTTAAATCAACAATTACTAATGTCATACACAATGCTTACAAAATGTACGGTCTATACGTTTTATCATTTCCTTCATTTTTAAAAATTTCCGCTTAAATTATGTATTTAATCCTTTCCTTAGAGTTTTAATAAGGCGATAAGATTAACTAACCAATAATTTAATCGTTATCAATATCGGATTACTAAAATTTCCGTGGAATACATTGCACATTTTTATGTAAACGATTATGTCATAATTATTTTTTTGCAAGTTTATTAATAACTGCATATCTATAAGAAACGAAATAGCGTTATGGATGAGAAGTTTAAGTATCAAATTATTTCTCCGATCAACACACCGTCAAGCAACAATGTTTGCAGTTTCACCCAGGAATAAGTATCCGAATATGTATCACTAGTTTTGCCCCGGGGTTTTACCCGTATAGCTCCATTCCTATTGGTCTTAGCGTGATGATAGATAAATGGACGAATGTTTTTCAGACCGGATCCGTGGTTTCTGAGATTAGCGCGTTCAAGCAAACAAATCAACTCAACAATAATAATGTAAAAGTAAAATGTGCTATCCTGCTTTCTTATATGGTTTTATATCCAAGCTTATAATTGTCATAGACAGATAGTTTATTTATCACAAAATGAACAGAAAAAACTCATCATGATTTCCTAACACATAATTATCGGTAAATTCACAGTAATGCACACAGCACGCTGATAATTTGGACGGTCAAAGTTAGTATTTGCTCATTAGTAAACAAAAGACTGGTATCCTTTTATACACGAACCTTGAACTGATTCGAGGAAGTTTTACATTTTGAGCGTCTATTAATAGCTGGTTTTTGTAACGCATTTACGTCATGGGTATTGTCAATCGATTGCGATATTATTTTTTATTATTCTTATCACAGAACAAATATTTAATTTAACAAACATTTTACCTACTTGTGCAGGTAATGTTGGCAGTACATAAATTGTTATAAGACAAGATTCTACATTATTATAAGAATTCTGCTCTGGATAAGTAAATAGGAGGATATATTTTAGCAATGCAGTGACATATTCACAAAATAATTGAGATGAAATTCATAGTAAATAAAGCTGTAATTGCATTTTATCTTCATTGTTCAATGTAGAGCCTTTAATTTTAAGCTATTGCATAGCTTCTATCGCGGGCCTTGAGCGCGGGGACCGAATCGAGAAATTCCGTAACGAAAAAACCTCACGCACACTCCGACGGGCTCGGAGGTGTGGCTTGAAGGCATGCTATGCAATAGCCTTACCGCGGCAGTCCCCGAGTGCCACACGTCTTTTTATTTTAATAGCGTCTTTTACAGAATACACAATCTGCTGTTTATACCTAATGTACTTACTTCTTCAGTTATTCAGCACATGTTAATTTTTAAAATATTACCTATATTACAGCACGTTCCATTCTTTTCTATAAATATTAGGATTGTTACTCACACGTAAGAAAATAAATTGGCTTGTATTCCTTATGTCTAGTATTATGCAAGCACTTAGGATTAGTATTTACCGTAGTACAATAGTAGGTAAATACTTAAATATTAGATGTTCATATAATCCGATTAGAAAAGGGGTGAAATGATCTACCAACATAATCTTCTTACGTTTGCTCACTGTCTTTCTGTAATCTATTTTTACTGTAAATACTTCTTTCAATAAAAATATTATATCTTACCATTTCGGTTAACTAAAACCACGATAAGCTTGTAAAAGTGCATACAGGCACGTACAGGGCAGCTCATCACGTCTCCTGGTGACTAACAACTAGGGTTACCATATCTCAGGATTTGTCCTGAGATTTCAGGATTTTTCGACTCTTCTCAGGATTCCGGCCGGATTTAACAAATCTAGTGATAGCTCAGGATTTTCAATAAAACACAGGTTACATTTTAAAGATCTCTCTTATTAAACTACTAAAAATAATTTTCTTTTAGTAACAATTGCAGGTAAAATCAATACTTATTTATCCAAATAGGTACTTAATTAGTTTTGTCGTATTTAATATTTGAAGAAACTTTTTTAAGTAAGTTCTTTTCTTTGATTATTGATTTATAAAATGCCTCACAAGTTAAACTTTTCAAGTTATATTGAAATAAAAGTAGCAATAAATAAATAAACTTCGCTGAGTTCATTTTTAAAAAAGGTCTTCAAAGTAATTGAGCTGTAGAAAATCTCAGGACTTTTCCATGGAAATCAGGCCTTTTCTCCGGACTTTTGATTTTTTCATCTGGTAACCCTACTAACAACTCATATATTTGTTCAACTAGACTTATTTTATGAGCGCTATTGAATTGTCAAAATGGAAAGAAATGATTTACCACAGTAAGTTGTGAAAGCAGTTTCTACAGGGAAGAGCCTGCAAGAAGTTATATGTACCTAGTTGTTTTGAAGAACGTGGAACTATCCTGTGGTTAAGGTTATCAGAATTTCAATGTGTAAGTAAGTATATATTACTATTTTGTTCAAATGTGAATATTAAACATAGCTGTATAGGTATATTCAGTATCTTTGTTACCTCAATCAATAGTGAATCGTAAGTTTTGAGAGTTATAACAGAAAGGTCATGGGCTCGATAAGATGCGTTTAAACAAAGTTGAACATAAATTTAATTGAGATAAACAAAGTAAAATACGTGATAATATTATTGTGTCGTAAGAATACGATTTATAGAAACTATGTGAAATAGTAGGTGTTCCTGACCACTGCATCCCGTAGCTTCGTATAAATTTACTAGCTGCGTGCGCGGTTTCATCGCCTTATATTTCATAGCCTTCGATAAATGGGCTATCTAACTAACACCGAAAGAATTGTTCAAATCGGACCTGAGATTAGCGCGTTCAAACAAACAACTCTTCAGCTTTATAATATTAGGTAGTATAGATTAATTTACGATAGAAAGTTATGTTATAATGTATTACACAACACAACACAAAGGTGTTTATTTATTCTTTATAAAATAAAATCGAAAATGAATGAAACAAGGAGCGAATAGGGCACAAGTACCTAGGCAAGGTCAAACCTCTCACTCGGATGTAGGAAGAATTTGAATTGACACAATAAATACTTTGTTGTAACAAGATCCGTGTTAGCGCACTTGTTAACATTAATCAATAAACGATTATAATTTACTTTACTTTTACACATTTTTACACTAAATTTATAGATATTGCAGACGAACTAAGTTGCTATAACTAATTTCTTCTTTCATGCAAAAAGTGCTGAATCGTTTTGGCTAAAATTGAGTATGGAGATTAGTATGGATTAGAAAATAAATTAAACAGATATAAATGCCAAGGTAACCTACCTACCTTGTTTTTGTTTTTGAACCTAATATGAGTGCAAATCCGCTTACTTAAACTAGCTAAAGACATAGTTACACTTATGGACTTATTATATTCTGATCTTGGATAACCCTTAGAATTGAAAATAAGTAAAATGAATGTTTTGTAAAAATACTAGTTTCTGTCATAACATTATCTCAATTCTTAAAATATATTTATGTTTAAGAATGCACAAGGTTAACCCGCTTATTTATCATATAATATATATATATATATTTAAAGAGCAAACACTGACTCTAAAAGAAAAAATATTTCATGTTTTTCCCAAGTTTATTACGACATTAAATATATTGGTGTCTATCATTCATTCATGTGTAATATTATATCATTATTTATGTTTAAAACAGCTTATCATCATCAATTAATCGATAACTTATCTTGGTTTATTTATTTTATCTAGGTATCCAAAGCAAAAGAGAGATATCTCCATAGTGATAAGAATAATAAAAACCTGTAACCTACCTAGAAGCTATATTTTATATACATATATGACTAGCTGTGCCCCGTGGTTTTAACCGCATTGCTCCGCTCCTATTGGTATTAGCCTTATGATAAATAGCCTATAGCTTCATTCGATAAATGGGCTATCTAAAACCGAAATAATATTTCAAATCGCACCAGTAGTTACAGAGATCAGCGCGTTCAAACAAACAAACTCATCAATTTTATAATATTAGGATAGATTTTATCGAAATAATATTTCAAATCGCACCAGTAGTTACAGAGATCAGCGCGTTCAAACAAACAAACTCTTCAGTTTTATAATATTAGGATAGATTTTATCGAAGCAATAATGACGACAAAGCTCATAATGTGGTCTGATATGACGTCTTATGTTTTTGAAATAATAATCACTCATTTTTACCAGAAATTACAGCTGTAATTAATTTTGAAATCAATGAATTTTACAGATTAGTATCGCGATTTAAAACAATAACATTGTATGCTTTATATAAAGAATAAAGTTTAATTTCTAAAAAAGACACCTAGAAAACTATTCAGATAAAATAGCTAGAAATATTTACCTTTCACGTATAAAATATATAAATACCCTCTTATTGTCACAATGACTTGCTTGAGCAAAGAAAAAAATAATTGTTATACAAATAAAAAGGACTCGGTGAGGGGCTCCAGTACTTTTGTCTAAGTTTACTAGATGTTACCAGGATGTCTTTAAGCAGTATTATTTCCAGTGTGAGAAAGTGATGGTCTAGCGCCATATCTTAATATATATAATTAATCTCGTGTCACAATGTTTGTCCTCAATGGACTCCTAAACCACTTATGACTTAACCGATTATAATAAAATTCGCACACCATGTGCAGTTCGATCCAACTTGAGAGATAGGATAGTTTTTATGAAAAAAAAAAACGTAAACATGTAGGTACCACGGGCGAAGCCGGGGCGAACCGCTAGTATACCTATATAGCTATGATAGAGAGAAAAATGACAGAGCTATATAGGGACCTATATAGCTATGTCATTTTTCCACACTGGAATTAAAACTGCTTTAGATGGTAACCCCCCAGGGGTATCATAAATGCATATGTATGATTAAATTTAAGCTCTACCCATTTAAAAGGAAAATGCTATGTATTTCATTCATTCCTGCTGTAGACTAATAAAAGGTAAAAGTGTTGCAAAATGAATAACTGCAAAATCTTTAACAAAGTTTCAAACTTTTAGCCTCTACAATCTACATATCATGAAAACATTTTAAAAATTGTTTTGACGATACGCGTCAAGACGCAGGGTTTTTCCACCTTCAGTCTATCGTCTACGTTATTTTTATCATAATCTGTTTCGCTGTTCCTAAGAGCAATATTCACAAACATATCTCATATCTTGTGACATAATATGTCTACTATCATTTATCTTAGCGTGATCAATCTTATGTAAACAATTGATCACAATCGACGCGTGCATTGCATGCGAATATACCATGATACGAGTGGGTTCTATCCTTGCCTATTAATTTTTATTTGGAACATTGGTGTCCGCGTTGTATAAGTCTATGTTATAATAATATTCCCTGTATCCAGAGATAGTTTATAAAATCTGTGTGTAACATATTCATCAAGTTTTGTTTGTGGGAAATAATAATAAACATTCATTTATCAAACTAGCTGTTCGCCCCGGCTCCGCCCCGGTTGTAATTTATTTCAATATTCTAAGGGTAAAAAGTATCCTATGTCTTTCTCCTAGTCCTAAGCTGAAAAATATATTTAGGAATAAAAAGTATCCTTTGTCCTTCTCCTAGTCCTAAGCTAAAAATATACGACATTTTGATGAAGAAATCAACAAAGTATTGGTAATTATGTAAAGATCGTGTTTTATAATGCGTCTTTAACTCTTGACAAATGTGGTTACCGTTTATAGGAAAACATGAACACAACATGTGACATGGTGACCTAGAAACAAACAGTTCCACATAATATTATTATGTTGTAGTAATTAATAGGATTTGTAAAACTTTTTATTAAAATTCTTGAAATCGTTAATACTTAAGTTTAGTCAAAAATGTTAATACTTCGACAGAATGGTCTTTCAGAACAGTTTTTCAGAGTGAATTGATCATATGAATAAAACGACGTGTGGCACTCGGGGACTGCCGCGGTAAAGCTATTGCATGCTATGCCTTCAAGCCACACCTCCGTGCCCGTCGGAGTGGGGAGCGTGAGGTTTTTTCGTTACGGAATTTCTCGATTCGGTCCCCGCGCTCAAGGCCCGCGATAGAAGCTATGCAATAGCTTAAAAAGTAAAATTAGAAATTTAAAGAAATTGATCATTTTAAGGATATTTGTTTTCAATAATGATAATAAAAACATCCATCTCCTTCTCATCTCATTCTCCTTCCTATCTTAAAAATCAATTTAAATTCTTAGATTCAGGTTCCTACACTCTTCGTTCCGCCGATAACCTTCTCCTTAGCTTTCCTTCTCACCATACTTCCTACCTTGGTAACTCATTTGTTGTAACCGCTATCAGACTGTGGAATTCTCTGCGTGTGGATGTTAGACGAGCTTCCTCTATAAAATCTTTTAAAACTCTTTTATATAAGCACCTCTCCAATTTAGCATATCCTTCTACTTAATATTATGTATTTTATCCTTTCCTATTATTAATTTATATATTTTATGTATTCTATCTTCTATAATCTATATTATTATTTTATTTATTATATCAGCCACCCGCGTAACATGTACGTTTCTTCTTTATATTCTCTTACCTTGGGCAGTCTGGAAGAGATCGCTAGTAAGCGATAAGGCCGCCTTATGTACCTACCTTATGATGTACCTTTGTATAATTGTAAATATTACTTGGTGTGGTATACTAAATTGATAAATAAATAAATAAATAAAACATCCCTTGGTCACGGCATCACGCGTGAACGGCTGGACCGATTCCGATAATTGTATTTTGATGTGTTCGTTATTTCCAGGGAAAGAAAAACTCAAGAAATTTGCGCCAAAAAACTAAGAAAATGCGAATACATACATAACAGCCATATAAACTGCTCGGGTTTGACCATATTTGCGAGAAGACAGGACAACGTCTGTCCCCTCAGCTAGTAATAATATGCTAAAATAATAAATCAATCCACGTAAATCTACCGTAATTGAAAGTTGAAACGACACAATAACTGTACAAGTTAATTAAAATGCATTCAATTTACCATACAATAATTAAAACAATGAATCCCCATGATTCAGTTATTTAAATAAACTGTAGATCTCACTGGGGAAATACCATAGGACCTCACGTGATTGAATTTTGAATACTTATAGTTATAATCTATAACAGTAATCAGATTATTAGATATAAATGTGATTATTTATTGATCGATAGGTACTTATATTATAAAGAGGTAAAAATGGTGAGTTTGTGAATTGTCACGTTGTAATCTCTGGGTCTACTAAACAGATTTCTGATAGAAACTACGTTATATATTAGTCTAACACTGTTAGAATAAAGAAATAATGTTTAACCTGTTAGACTTACAGACTGTATTTTATTTCGTTTTTAATTTTTATACTGGGTCTGCCCAAGTGGAACCGGGACGAGTGGCTAGTTTCTATATAAAATGTACAACTTTGTAATCACCACCATTCACCACACTGTTTTTATATTTCACCGATTTAATTTATCTAATAATTGGCTGCCACCAAATTATTGCGAGTGAAAAATAATTATAATAACCGATGAAAATTAATTGGTTTTCACACACGCACGTTTGCAAAAATAATTCAATAGAAATTGTTTCTTTTTAAAACAAAACTTATATTATAAATACGAAAGTAACTCTGTCTGTGTGTGCACTGTGTGTCTGCAATATTTTCAAGCCTGAACTTCTGACCCATTTTGATGTGAATGTGGTATACAAATAGAGTGAACTTTGTGAAAGAAAGCTAGTAAAAAAAAAAGCTCTAAACATGAGTCATGTTAACATTTGACAGGTCGGTGTAGGTAGGTACATATTGCTTTCGATTCAATCGTAAAGAGAAAGGCCCAATCGAGAAGACTTTTATCAGACAATCGTATACAAAATTTCCATTATATAATTCTATTATAGCAGCGTAAAAAATAGCAATTCATTAGTTTATCTCAACTATATTGTGCTACTTTCCCGTATCTAAAAATAATTTCACAAAGCTCTTTTGTAATCGCTGAACATTTCTCTTCAGCCCATTCGTTTGAAATGTAGCTATTAATCATCAGAAAGCTTTAATATTGCGGCATGACGTAATTTTATGTGTTCTTCAATGTTTTTGTTAAAAATATATCCAACGATTGCACACACGCCACTAAAGTTTTATTATGATGGTTCATGAAAGAGTCTTGATACTTGAAAGGCGTTTATCACTCCAGTTTTGCAAGTGTCACCTCAAAATCTCATTTTATTTTTAACGCTACATTTTTACGTTCACAGATAATTTCGAATGCGGAATGCCACAGATTAAAATGTGTTTGAATATGGCGTGCACAGACCATGAAGTTATTATATTTTTATAAAATTGGCGTTCTAATTTTAAATCTGATGTGAATAGCCCGGATTTTGGGTGCACTGCGCTATGTGCAGCGATGGAAACAAACATAATAGTTTCTAGAGTTCACTGACCTATATAAATATGTACATTTATGTATTTACCTGCATTATATTTGTTCACAATGACATATTATGCATATAAGACAATAATAGAATGTCTCTATTCATTAACATTTATAGGTAGGGTATTAGGAACCTATGTTTAAAAATGTAAGATAGATTTTTTTGAATATACTTACCTAAGTAATGTTTATACATATTTACCGAATATATCAAATTTTAACTGGTTCTTGAATATGAATATTAATGCATTACTTGTAAACTATAAAGTATACTTATATCTGTAAATTTTATTTGATATCAAGATTGATATAAAGAATTCAGTATATTACATTTATATCAAACATAGAAACTTCATTAAAGAAAGCATTTAAAGATTGGAAATGTTAATTTATTTATCGAATTAAAATAAATTACATACAGTTACTAATTATAAATGCAAGCTGATATATTTTTAACATTACCGCTCACTGACTCTATATTTCAATCTAAAAATCATCTCTTAAAAAATTTGAATCTAGTTACATATTTTATTTATTAAAAACTATTTGTTATTTTTACTTTATTGTGACACGAAAAAAACCTTTGCTATTAAAAAAAGAAACACAAAATACGCGCCAAATGTCTATGCAACGTGATACATGTATACGTTTTTCACAAGCCCTCCGCGCGTTCAGAGGGCAAGGAGTGTCCTATTTACCGAAATACCACGCTGCAGCCGATCGATAAGGGATTTACGTTATGTAAGACGAGACGATGTATTTAGGATCCCTTTACCTTCTTAATTAGGTCGTCTATTGATGCGTATTTTTGGGATTTAGAAGTTCAAGTGAACGAAGAATGAATGGCTTTTAATTTCGCGGGCTTATTTTGTTTGCCATTGGTATATTGTACACATAATGTCTTGTGTAATATATAATTGAGTTCATAATCTTTAATAGCCATATTAGTTAGCTTCAGGTCAAGCTTTTAGGTGAATAAAAAAGAATGTTTTGTGTAGTGTTTAGTGTAGTGTAGTTTATACTGGATACCTTCTATCTAATTCTAATAATCGATGATTAGGATGATTAACCTTCCTACATTTTTGATCTGCCTTTATCAGTATAAAAACAATATCAAATCGTATTTTATATCATAATTTTAGTCTTACGAAAATTACAAAACAGTTTGTAAGGTCAATAATATCATTGAGGTCGGGCTCGTCACGCAGTCTGACATAATTTTTAAAAGAATATCGTCAGACATTTTGTTCTGGTATTTCTATAGGCGTTTTTTATTTTACCAAATAATTGTCCGGTTTTTAGATAAGAAATAACAATATTATATTATATTTTACGTAAATTATGCGACTCGTGATTATACGTCTCGCAAATAATTTTCACACGAAGATTGACTGGACCTTTTTTTTAAATAAACTTCGTATTTGTTGAATATAATATTCTAATTAGCATATTATAATTTATACATATATTTAAAAAGATATTAATAAAAAATCTTGCATTCTCTTGCTAATTTTTCTTTTGATTGTAGAGTCTGATCATTTGAAATAATAACTATGTAGTTAGAAAAAACAAACAAATATTTTTTTTTAAATACTAAATTTTCTATATTTGTTAGTTTTCTAGTTTCAGGTATTACCAATTATCACCATATAAACAAGGTTCAAGATAACATTTTTTATTGATAGCGTTCCCAAACAAGGAAACAAAGTCTATAGAGGCCAGATTTTGAAAAATATAAACAGTGACATAAAATGGAGATAAGGTTGAAGTTAGATATGGTAAATGGCCTAGAGTTGAATTTGCATTACTTGACTATTTGTCTTTTAACCTACGCATTATTTGTATTTGTATACTCCTGAAAATAAAAACATTTTTTGTAACTGCGTTACAGTTGTAGCGCTGACCTTTACCTATTTTAACAAACTGTTCTAATAGGATATACCTACCGAGTAGTAATAGACCTCTTCAATATTATGATAAATAAGAGTATCTACATGGTTAAAATGAGAATATTTCGTGTCATACCTAATGCATTTGTGACTCTCACGTGAAAAATCACGTAATCTTTTTAATCTTTTTAACGTGAAAGAAAGACAAACAAACATTCACTTAAATAAGCTTGACATGGCATTAAGTTGAGAATTTCGAAAACACTTAAATATGACTCACTGAACTTTCGGAAAACCTAATGACTTCAAAAGAATGCAAACAAACAGTTTCCCAAATATTATTTAAAAGCATTATTTTTTTGCATTCTTTCGTTTTGAATATCATTACATAATTGGAAATTAAACTAAGAATTCCAGAATGACAACAATTTTAATTCTATCTATTAGGCACATTATTAAATTAGCAGCGTTTAATTGACAATTATTAATTAGTTAGTTTTTAATCCCGAGAAAAAAAAAACTGCAACTAATTTTGCCTTTGAATTTCGGCATTACTTGAAAACAATTGAAGGTCAACTGGTAATTAAAATGCTGTATCATGTAAGGTAAGTTATGAATATTAATTTAGCTAAATATAATGATATTTGTCTTCATTGTCTAGTTTAATGAATAAACAGAACATCTGCGTCTCATCATGAATCATCATGGTTATAACTCGCCTTACAATGACCTCTTAATGCAAATTAAAGGTTTAGTATTTTCCAAAGTGTTTTTAGTAATTTAACGATATAAAAACTGTTATAAATTCACATTTTTATACTTAAAAACAATGTATGAACTCTTAGTAATTCACTTAATTAAAATGAATGTAAAATATATTCAAAGATTGCAAAAATTTTCATGATATAAAAGTCCAAAGTTTTAATAATTTTGAAATGGGTATTATTTATCTGATAAATGATATAGGTATATTTCGTTTTTAAAATTTTAATGAATGTAGAGTCAAACAGCTTTGACTTATTTTCGTTTCAAATAACGTGACAGTGAATAAAATGTATTTACTATCGCTGTAAAATCAGAACAACACACGTATTTATTATCCTTGATATGAAAAAATATGAATGGGGGTTTATGCATGGTTGCATGGGGGTTCCCCATTGCAATAACCATCCTACCAATGGCTAACACACACATCAATGTTTGATTGCGTAAGTAGAGTAATATAGAAAACGTAGAGCAACTAAATAAATACTTTGTGAAATAGTCTATGATCATACTCGTATAACTAGTCTCTTTTTTACTATTTTTTTGCTTTTAAATTAATCTGCTAATTATTATTAAATAATAGCCAAGTATGTCATAACAAGGTAATAAAACTGATAATATAATATATAAGACCATATGTTACGTATGTAAATATTTAGAATCATTGAACTGCTTTTGACCTCTTTATCTCATCGATGCATATTGCAACACACGGTTAAATTTAAACCCTCTAATGACACAGATAAAATAGGATCAGTTAGACTCAAATGTCAACGGACTGTTTACATTTATAGTGACTGGTGAATCAGTCAGGAGTCATGGTTTATTATGAAACAACTGAAAGTGTGAGTAGTTTTATGTCATGTTTATTTCTCTCTAATTTTGAGTGTAACTTAATTTTGAGGTTATCAGTTTTCATCTCGGTGTCAAATAAAAAAAAGGTTTGCAAAAACTACATACCGTTTTAGGTGAAATAAATATAAAAGCAAATATAGAAAAACACACATTTATTTATTCATATGTTATACTGTTACAAAACTTTACAATAATATTGGTTGTCACTACACTTGTTGTCTTTGCACTGCCACGAATCGTCGTTTCCGACACTATTTCACATAAACGAATTTCCTTCGTGTTCATGGCTTCACGGTGTGCAGGCCGTGAACCAGAATGCGATGAGTTCACTTCAAGGTAGCCAGCGGCTACAAAACTTCTTCCTCCATGCCTCAAAACAGCTGTTCAAGGCTCTTCGTCTTCGGAGAGCGAGGGCAACGCCAGCTGTCGCCGCATCCTTTCCCTTCTCTGCGGCGAGATAGATTTCTGCCTGCGGAGGTCCTCAGTGCGAAGGAGGAAGGATCTCTCCCTTTCCGGCTCGTAAGCCTCCCCTTCAGAATCATCTTCCACCAAAGCTGGTAAAGCGGTGCTCAATTTTTGACGCCTCTCAGCGGAACAGTCCATTTGCCTGCCGCGAGATTTCGGATGAGTTGGGTATACGTCCGCGTACAACGCAGCGACTGATAGTTTCACGACCATTTTTATTTCAGTTGAAACGTGTGCTCACTTTCAATGTAGAATACAGAGTGCGGGGAAGGAGCCTGCGCGGACATTTATAGCCTTCACGATTTGAAGGTGTGTGTGTTATAACGTCATTATTTATGTAAATAGTGAGCAAGTGTGCGAGCCGGCGACTTCATCAGAGTAAACAACGCACGCCACATCGTTATCGAGGGGATTTGTTTGATGTCACAGCTTTGATCGCGTATTTTATCTAGATTCGCCACGTATATAGAGGTGACTGTGGAACAATTACACCGAGATAAGAAATAAATACTTGTTTAACTGCGTAGATATACACGTGATAATTAAATAGGACCTAGAAACACACTATTCTTCCTAATTGAATTTGCTCAATTTAGATTGTTCAGTGTTTGGCACAATGCTGGGTGCTACTAACACATTTCTTATTATTAATTGTTATATAATGTACTTAAACAATCGATACAAAAATACTAATAATAAAACTTAAACAATTTTAATAGCTCTATCATGTCATTGATAAACGTAAATTAAGTCTCAATAGTCATTTCTATTCATTAATATTTCTCATTACATAAATGGTATCGAAGTATAGGTATAAAAGACAATTAATGACTGTTGATAAGGGTACTTGCTTGTTGTTTACTCATTTCACGTCTTCACGATAATTTCTGTTTTTAAACAATTGAAATTATCGATAACTGCAAAACTCTACATTTTTCTCTCTCTTTTAAAACTTATAATATCTGAATATGTTTTTGCTAATAAACAATATATAGGTATAATTATAAAAATAAATTCGCAAGAACTTAATTATTCCTTAACCCCTCGAGGAGTAAAATTTTCTGCTATTGGATTAAGTTAAGAGAGTATTGAATAAAGTTTTTAATTTTTATTATAAATGTAAGACAGGATCATTATAAACGATTCTCGATATTTTAAAATACCTATAAATATTGTCAAAAAATAAATAATAATTTAACGTTCTTTTGTATTCAAGTTATAATTTAATAGTATGCGTCAATGCATGTTTACATACTCCGGTCGTTGCACATTTGACATCTAAAATGTTAATTATTCCATGTGGCAGACTGTCTGGGCCTTTTGTTAAATGTTTTCAATTAGTAAAGTTTAATATTAGTTCTATAATATGCATATATTTTACGAACTTGTCTCAACTAATCTCAAGAGTAGAATTCTAAGAATATTTTTTCTACAATTTTTCTTGACTAAGAGAAAAAATATGGATTTACTCTAATTGATTTTGATTAAATATGAACCTATTTGTTGTTCTTGTTAAATATATTTCTAAATTCTGATATGCTTACCGTAGTTACTAGAATTTCATATAAATAATATGTTGAATAGAACGAACAAGAAGCCCAAAATTTTGATGATTTCTAATCAGTCTAAAATATACCTAGGACGAAGTTCTTGGATCTTTAATTAAAATTAATTAAAACCTATCTATCTTTCCTATCCTTTAACTCCATCACTATTCATAACGAATATTATGGAAAAAGTTGATTCCAAATTGAAAACGGGCACCTATTTAATCAGCCAATTCACCTACATAGAGAAAAATATTTAATTAAACGATGTTTACATTAATTAGAGAACTCCGTAAGAACTCAAATTACCGTGTACAGTGTATAAACTCCTAACCAAGATAATTAAAATCTCATTCTAGTTTTAAACCCTAATTATTGTCGGCTTGTTCCAACGAAGCGATGTATTTTCCCACTAATTGCTTCAGTCCAGTGCTTTTCCGAAGATAAATATACAATCACAAACATAACATCCTATTAATTAATGTGAATTATTTTTGAGTTTTAGGAATTTACTTACAATAATATTTTTTTTAATAATGTTAATTGAAATGGACTCTACATTTTCTGTTTTTAACGTTATTGTACAGCAATGCACGATTTGATTAGTTTTTTATCATACACCTTAAAAATATATATTTAATAGTTAATGCGTATATACTTATAACTAAAAATATATATTATAGATAAATAATAGTTAATAAGTTAAAATAATTTTAAATATAGCAAATAAACTTAAATTATTTTAAATTTAAACGATATCTTTTGTAAGCCTCGATCAGTTTAAAGTTTTCAGGTAAATCTTTGTGAAGGAGAAAACAATTTAAGAAGTAATATAACACTGTTTCTAATTATTAAAAAATACTCAAATTGTTTCTACTTCATACTATAATCGCTTTTCAATCGCCGTATATTAGATAGTAGCCTAAACCCATACAGCCGATTGGCCAACGGAAAAACTGTATTGACGTCGACGAGCCGTGACCTAAATCGTTATTTTCTTACCATCTGCTCAGACCATCTCAGACTGATTGCATTTTCAACATAAACAGGGATCAGGTTCCAGAAAAATCTAAATCTTATCTTACTAGAGCACGTTTCTAAAAAGAAAATGTTTTTCTCGGTATATTTTATGTTTTTCTTAGCGAAAACAATGTTTACTATGTAAATACTGAAAACTAATGTTAAATTCTCATTTTTAATACGCTAATGAACGAAGATGTCTGAATTTTCTGTTTGTTTGTTGATAATGGATAAACTTAAAAATTGCTCGGTCGGTTTTGAAAACTCTATCACCAATTTAATGAGTTTTAGATAATCGTGATTCCATTGAGAGAAAACTACTTACTATATTTCAGTTTTTCAATCTATGAAGGAGTATAACTATATAGATATAGCTAGAGTTTTAATGAATCTAGATTATAACATTATGGATTAAACTTTATAATATGATCAAAGCTATACATAGCTATAGGTAAAACAAATCACATTAAATAATCGCTTCAATGTTTACACAGGAATACCCACGTTATAAACTACGTAATTTTATAACCTACGTTCGGTTTTTACTCGCCACGTGAACGTGTAGGTTTTAACAATTGCGAGATGATGTAGATGATAACGCTTTCGCTTTTCCCTACTTATAGATAAAATCTAAACTGACATTACTTCTATTATTAAATTTTTTTAAAGAATCCCAAATAAACCTTTTGTTCCTCTATAAGATGGGACTCCTAAATCGATGGGTCGCTTTTTTTAGTTGTTTGCTTCTTTTTTTCAGCGTTTGACGTTATGGATGTACAAATTAAGAGCCCTGGATTTAATAATAAGTGAAAACATATTATTGACAATAAAAAGAAAAAAAAATGTCTTTTAGTCGTAGAAAGTTGAACACCTTCCTGCAAAATCGATACAAGAAACAGATGTAAAATGCATCTGCCCCACGCCCTATAAGGGGATAAGGATCTTTAGTTTTACCGCAAACTTATGAAGTAAGTATCCATTATTTAGGAAAGAAATATTGGTTGAAGTTGCTGCACTGCAATAAACAAGATAGGCTCTAAAATCTAAATATCTCGCTCAAGAGTAACGCAACTTTATTCTTATAAAAGACTTTCTAAATAAACTGGACCGATTTTCAAAAACAATAGAAAAACTTTAGATCACAATGTATTCTTTAAAATCCTAGTAACTACTGATTCGTATATTATAATATATAAAGTGCGTCTTGCGTGTCTATTAATACACATAATATTGTATTTAAGAGGATTAAACACTATGAGACAACCTTCGTACTACAGTTGCAAGATCTCGAATCGGATTACCTTTGAGGATAAATTCCTGCGCAGACGCATTGATTGATGCGACACAAGGTAATGTTTTGTAATATTGGTTGCATTATCTTATTTACATCTAGGGCACAAGGATATTTTAGAGTATATAACTGGATACTCTGGTACCAACTGGTGAACTTAATACCTTCCGTAAATCCATGAAATGGATTTTTCATTGTAATTTTACAACCTTTGTTTTTCTCTACCTGTTTAAGTATACTTTACTGTCTGGAAACATATTGTTATCAAATCTAGGTATAAAGTTAAACAAATAGCGGTCTTCTCTACAATTAATATGTATAATGTTAGTATGTTTATAAATAAGTAAAGGTTTTCGGTCATAATATAATGTCATATCTGTTTCTTCACCAAGACAGATTATCAGATATCCTGAAAATCAGTAGTATGTATTTAAAAGTAGAGGGAGTTACCAAGATGCTTTCTTGAACCGAATACCTGTTCGGTGGTCAAATGTTAGCAATGCATTTGCTAATTTAGTTAGCAATTAACGGCATTATTTTTTCCAAAAGATATTTGAAAAAACTTACACTGTTTGGATGAGCTGTTCATTCAATATATTTTTTTAAGAAAATAAATATCATTATAGAAATAAATTATCAACAAATACAATAATGCTACACGCAAACATTTAAAAATTTATACCTACCAATTAAACCAAAAAAATCACGCAAATGTGGTTCATTAGCAAAGGTCCTTAACCTTTCATGTCTGTTAAAGCATAATTGAAAATAACGTTATTATAAGCAACGTTTTCAAGTTCATAAATTTAACCCTTACGCCTGATAGGGTGGAATTATGAAAGGGCATTAAAGGTCAGAGGGATATAATTGAATGAAAATAACATTGCTTCACAGTTCACATCACTGCTTCTAAAGTATTTAACGGTTATAATGTTCTGGAATGTTCTGTCAGAATTAATAAGCCGTACCTGTAGTCTCGACACATTAATCGACATCGATGTCGACCGAAATCGGTCGGTAACTAACGATTTTCAGTATCTATAGTATGGACCTAAAAAATTTAGTGTTGTTTTTCCAAGAAATTTACCTTGATATTATGGAATATATAGTAAATTAAAATTAGTTACATAAATTTTTCGCATTATTACAAATACCATTGCATATGAAAAAAGCACATGTTATGCACAAAAAACATGGCAGTTAATTTAATTTTAATCAAATTCGATATTTTTTTATATCAATCGTTTAATTAATGTTCTATTTATTACATATTCATGGAATCCAAAATTCCATGTATGGCAATCTCTTTATTTACTTTTTTGACATTTGACATCAATCAATCAAAATAAATATAAATTTTGTATTTTCAAGAGGATAATTTTTAATTATATTCTTAAAAATCCTATAAATCTATTGGATAACAAATATCCTAAGAAAATATCAATCTGCGTTATGTTTTTATATAGTTAAAGCTATTAGTTTTAGTTTAGTAATATTTCGTTATTTGTGAAGTGCAATAACATTCTAATCAAAAGACTCTAAAAGCTCTACAAGATAATTTTGCTCAATTCGAAGCCTTTCGAAAAATCTTTAAGACATCATAGAAACGGACGGAACTAAAACTAAAGACGGAACGGATAATTTGTATCACTTGTATTTTTAGCTTGTCTTATTATACAATAATATTATGTGCATCATTGTAGGTATATTTTATTACAGTTAATAAGCAAAGGATGAATATACGCAATTGATTTAGTTAAATATAAATATTTATTTTTATTAAATATAAATATTTATCTATAAATTTTATATTTTACAGATGTACAAGTTACTAGAATTATGTTGGTGAGAGATGATGGTTTTGAGCCAAATTTTCAACTACGCTATTATAAACTGTTAAATTAAATTTTTCTAATAATTTTTTTTTCGTAATTGGATCGTTTTTATTTTATTTGTATTCATCTGTATAATTTTATTATCTTAGAAGTTCAGAAATAAATTTATCGAATATTTAGGCTGAATAAATGCAGATAGCAGTAAACTATTCTAATATTTATTTAATACTAGAGGTCCGCCCCGGCTTCGCCCGTGGTACATATTTCGCAATAAAAGGTAGCCTATGTCCTTTCTCGGGTATCAAAATATCTCCATACCAAATTTCATGCAAATTGGTTCAGTAGTTTAGGCGTGATTGAGTAACAGACAGACAGACAGAGCTACTTTCGCATTTATAATATTAGTATATAGATAAGTAATATAAGAGGCTTCTTAACATCTATAATATAAAAATGAATCCCAAAATGTGTTGGTAAGCGCATAACTTTAGAACAGCTGAACCTATTTATTTAATTCTTTTTTTATTATATTCCTTGAAGTACGAGGATGGTTCTTATGTAAAGAAAACGTGAATATGTACCACGGGCGAAGCCGGGGCGGACCGCTAGTTTTCAATAAAATTTTGAAACCATCTTAAAAATAAAACATTATTTGTGTATTTTATTTTAATTGCAATAACATTAAATAAGAGAAAAAATTATTGCGTTTAATCATATAGCATCGGAAGTGTGAAATATCTTTTTTATTATAAAACTAGCTTCCGCCCGCGATTCCGTCCGCGCGGAAAAATTAAGATTTCTTTTTTCTACGTATTTTTCCGGGATAAAAAGTATCCTATTTTATGCCCAGGATAATAAGGTATAATTATACCAAATTTCATCGAAATCGAACCGTTAGTTTTTATGTGATGCCTTCACATACAGACAGACAGACAGAAAGACAGACAAAATTTTTTTTTAATCACATATTTGGGTTTGGTATCGATCCAGTAACACCCCCTGCTATTTATTTTTTCAATATTTGCAATGTACAGAATTGACCCTTCTACAGATTTATTATATGTATAGATTATAATAATCTATAATTTTTCCGATATTTTCAACCGTATCTACAAACCCACACAAAACGTAAGGCCCTTCTCCCATTACGATACGCACAGGCGATTCAAGTATCCTGCAAGTCTCGGAAACTAGTCGCCGCGGAGTAACTCACATACATTTGTATGTAGGCTCGCACACTACGCTATCGGTATCCTACACGTCCGCGACTAGCATCGCACGACTCACCGTGTTGGTCGCTTTTGCGTCACGTCTCCCGCGTATCTCTTCGGTAGAAAAATAAAAATTTCTAATCATCATGAGTTGTAGTTCTCGTGCGGCTACAAATCTCTACAATTTATTTTTATTTCAATATATGGATGAATCCAGTACTTCCTACTCTTATGTTGCCGTCTTCTATTTCTATAAAAAAGAAAAACTGCAAGAGCTTCTTCGTCACTGGAATCGCTGATTGTTCGACATAACGACCTAACTGTTGTTACAATAAATAAATGAATTATTATTATTATATAACGTCCGCCCACAAAAACGAGGCACAATAATGATGAATTTAGTCATTTTTCAGTCGCATAATATGCGATCATCGGGTAGCGAGCAAATATCTTACTAGTATTCTACTCGAGTATCGTACCTATTCTAGAAGTATCGTAATGAGAGAAGGGCTTTAGTTATCGAGATCTTGTCGAGATCAAAACGTCGGTATCATAACGATTGACAATGTCAAAGTATAATTTGTTTTGACAACATTCGAATGTGTTGCAAAGAAATGATTTTCCAAATCCATGAAATCTATATTTTATTTATTGTTCATATATCTACGGAATTGAAATAATGATGTTATTAATTTAGATAAAAATGCATTACTACAAGGCTATTATTATATAAATATTTTGACGCATAACGGAAAGTTTTGTGAAGAATAAAAATTATAAACAAATATGTATCCATTGTATGCTTCCATCAAATTGGGGAGAGGTATTAAGCGACATCATTTTCATTGCTGAAGACGGGTCTATAAATTAGTTGTCGGTAATTACCGACTAATGTGTCGAGACTACAGGTGCTGGTTAATTAATGTGTACATGTAAATTAATTTAGCAGAATATTGTACGTAATCTAATTATAGAATTAACAGACTTGACTAGTCAACTTCAATAATAGAGAGAGATGTATAAAATATGATAGAGCGATTATTTTTTTCAGGAACGATTTACGACGACCATAAGCGGAATTATTTTTTTAAAGCTACATAATTAAAAGTTTGTGTTTACATAACATGGATTTTGAATTATATAGAGTTCTAGAAAATTCTTTGCGTTCCATTACCACCAGCGACACAATACAACACTCCATATATTGTTAATAAACACATACGCGTTATGGCGGGAAATAATTGTCACATTAATTAATAATGAATTAATTTCGACGCAGTTTCATTGCGCGTAAAACAGGGCGTGTAATGGCGGAAACTCCGTCAATAACTTATTAAATCATTTTTTCTTCCTTATCGGAGTAATAAATAATAATGTTTAACCTTGTACTGATAGCAAATGAAACGAGTATTGTCTTAAAACAATGGCAAGGGAATCGATTTAATTGTTTGAATTGTGACAAAAGTAGGTTTTAACATGATTAGATAATATTTTTAGCGTTCAAGTATTACGTAACGCAATTTTTGAAGATTTTTGTTATTTACCACTGGGAATTGAACCCAGGGCCCCACCACCACGATCATGAAGGCGGTTGGTACCACGTTTATCAACCGCCTTTATATTTCTGAAACTATACATAATTATGTATGTAACCCTTTACCCACATTGAATATTCTATGATTCGTAACGTCAAGCGATCCTATTAGAATGTTTAAAGTGACCTACATACTAATTAACCCATAAAATTATTTTGGGACATACTTATAGGTAAGTATAAATTTGAAAACCTTTATAACATTTAAAATGAATTTCGTATCGTATATTTTAAGAATGATATATAAAATAATTAGGTACTTTAATAATATATTGTACCTACAAGGAATATTTTTCTTTATGCCATACGTGATACAGCCAGTACTTTACTTTTTTATAAGTAGGTACCTACTAATGTATTGTCATTACCTACTAATTTCGTGAAATCAAAAAGAATTAGCATTTAGCACTGCCATAAGGCAAAATGTATAAAATATTATAACAGGCTAAATATCAGTACCTACATGGTAGATTTGCGCCCTTCGATCTATGTTATTTTTATATTATATGTATTTTCCTTATTACCTGAAATCCTCGTAAAAATTCCTACAACATGTTAACGATATTTTACTACGAATCAGTCGTTTACCGTATGTTATATACGATCGACCTCGTTGAAATACATGAAGTCATATCTAAAATAGATAATGAAACAACTAGGGCTAGCAATGAAAAAAAAAACAATTTTACTTTTTAATTGATTTTAAAGAAGAATCACGAAGAAGGGCTCCTGAAAGAGTTTTTACTATCTTGGGAGCCAGAGGTCACTGTAAATTTTATGCAGATAAATAATTTGTGATTATGGTTTAGTGCACTGGGCCATTAAGTAGGCATTCCAAATATTCTTTAAACAAGGAAGGAACACGTTCTTACCTATAACTAAAATATAGATTGCTGGAATTTACCGGTATATTTAATTATTATCCACGTATAAAAGATTAATTAAAAACAGTCGACCAACCTCTTACCTCACCCAAACAAAAGTTCACAATTCTAGAAACTAACACCTTACAACAAAGTAACTAGTAAATTCAAATATTTCCATTCAATATTTGCATAACCCTCGAGTTTGTAAAATCTGTGAAACGTCAGTGACTCAAAATTGATTTACTCAAAACATCGATTTCAAGGAAACCCGTAGGTATATCAATTGAGTATATAGACTACAAGACTTGGCCTCACTCCAAACGTTATAGTCGGAAATGCAAATAAAAATTCACACTCAATATATTATAATTAACTTGCGGCCGCATTTTTTGAGTCACTCATGTGCTCAGGCCTCAGGCGCCGTTGTGTCTCATCCTGAACTGAGGGACTGAGTTAGATTTGAAGATAAGTGAGGAACTCAATTTCGATTAAATCTGATTGTTGAAAGATTTGTTATATTCCCAAAAATCTCCTTTTTTTAGAAATTTTAATAAATATTTTTTGAAGGTTTCAGCCGGATAAATAGTTATTTTACATTAATAACACAGTATTTGTTTATTTTTAGTTTTGAAGGGGTATAAAGTTTAGGACCAAAAATTGTCAAAGGGTACTCCATCGACTAACGAATCGGGAAACTTGTGACCTCAGAACTTTGGTCATTATATTTTATTAATATCAAATTTCGACTATCAAAGAACCCCGAACTTTGCCTATTTATAATTTAACTAAGTTCCTTTAAAAGCTTTAAATAGTCACACTTATTATTACAATTATATTAATGCTACAATACTTATCAAACCTTATTAGGTCATAACCTAATACCTACTAGAAAGTTACTAATAATACTTTTTAATCTTTCTCCTATACGTCAATAGCTATAGTGTATATCATAGTATTATTTCCGTGCTATCATGTATGTACTTTCATATCATAAATCAATATGGTACCATATTAATTGTCCACGTACGTAATAGTAGTCATGTACATAGTATAACAACCAATATATTTAGTAATTTAACCAAACGTTTTATCGCTCTGTGCGATACGTGCAAAAATAACTTTTATCGTTCGTTGTTAATTACAGAACCACGTGTAAGTGGAATACAATGTGCAAAAGGTAGAAACGCGTGGAAAATTCACGATCGAGAAACGTTTTATGGTTTAAAATTTGATAAAAGCATGTAATGTTTTATATTTTGTATTCATTGTCTTTTAAGCGATTTTATTTTGATCAAAATCTTAAATAAACTCGTTAGATCGTGTAGTCGAATCACAAGAGTGTGATTTTACAATTTAAGTAACTACTAATAATAAACTACTAACTACTAACTACTACTAATAATAACTGATAATAATTCATTTATGAAGATAGAATAGTTTATGATGAAACTCCTATGTTTACGAAAAATAAATCCAATTTTACACTATTTAGTTGTTGTTGCAAAAATATCAATTTTGTTGCGTACCACTAGTTTTAAATCTTTATTTAAATTAATTTTATATAAAAAAATATTGTAAAAAGACATTCAGAGACAAAATTTTCTGTCCCCAAAGGTACAATTTTTTCCATAAAATAGGCTAGACTCTAGCCACATTTTTGTTCCGTTCACCTTTGACTTTTGCTGATCAATGAACTGCGAACTGAAATGAAGATAAATTACAGCAATCTACTAGGATCTTAGTCACAAATCACAATGCTTTTATTTTAAATTCATTCTAGATAATAGGTATATAGAGGCTTTCAGATTTGTATTTAAGATAAAAATGGTGTGATTAATTAATTAGGTCAATTCACTCTCTTAAATAATAATAAATAAATAGTCATATTTTATAGATTTCTTATCATTTTAATAAAAAAAATCAATTCTTATGAATTTTTTGGTTAAAATTAAATGCGCAACTAATGTAGAGTCGATTTAAAATCCACGATATCATGTCAGTCTTATATTACCAAAAACTATTTTAAAACTGATTATACTTCAATAGTTAAATATAAATAATATTATTATCCAAAAAGTCATGCATAACAACCGTGTTCCCACACGCAAAACGAGACTCTTGTTTTTCTAGGTCGAAAAACAAAACCGTAATAACTGTCATATTATCAAGAGCCTGTGAAGCAACAGGTGTAGTTTTCATTAAGCTATCAATAATGTTGTATGAGTGGTCTATTTTTATAAATACAGGGCAAGCTCCCTAAATTTTATGTGAATTTGCATTAATATTCTGAAACAGTCACACATACAATCAAAATGGAAATTTAGTATATGATTTATTGGGTCTTTTTCTTTCGATGTACAAGACAGAAACATAATTGTAACATTTTCGCTCGATTCATTTTTTATTCAAAAATGATGCCTTTTTTAAGGATTATTACATTTTTTTTAAGATTTACTTGGACTTTATGTCTAAAATAAATGTTAACAGTAAGAAAATAGAGTTTACTATCGACTGCCAAGATATTTTTTCTCTAGATCAATTATTACTTTAGTTATAAACGAAATAAGAATTGAGACTTACTTTTCGAGCTCGAACGCGATCAAAGAGCGCACGCGATATTCAACTTTATTACGGCTGTATTAGCGTCTAGTACCGTAACCGGTCTCTCAGTGCCAGAAATGAGAAAGGGAGCCTCCTCTTAATGTGTTCCCACACTAGACAAGAGGCTAGACTGTAATTTACATTTTTATGTTACAAGTTTTTTGACTGGCCGATCGCTTGTACTTATTTCTTGTGTTTTATTTGTTACTATCCAACCAGACCGATTATTCCTTCATTCATATTCAGCGATGAATGATTGCATAGAACTACTTATATTTATCGTGTTTATCGTTTGTTTGTTTTTTTTAGATTCATCGAACACTATTATTTTTTTATATTAAACTAGCAAACCCGGCGAACTCCGTTTCGCCACCAGAGACACCATTTCTTTGCTATACCTAAACCTCACGGAGCCCGAAACCTTTCCAACGAATGCAAAACCGTGGAAATCGGTTCGTGCGTTCTGGAGTTATAGCGTCAGGAAAGAAAACCCGACTTCATCACTACATAGTATAAAACAAAGTCGCTTTCTCTGTCCCTATGTCCCTATGTCCCTATGTCCCTTTGTACGCTTAAATCTTTGAAACTACGCAACGGATTTTGATGCGGTTTTTTTTAATAGATAGAGTGATTCAAGAGGAAGGTTTATATGTATAATAACATCCATCAAATAGTGGAGAATTACTGTTATTTTTGAGGTTTCTAATGTGATGTCGTAAAAAATTACATTTTTTCCGCTTACATTGCAAACGCGGGCTGAACCCTACGAGTTTTATCAAAATAATGTACTAAGTATTATACACATTGAAAAGGTCTACAGAAAAGTCCGTGATGGTATATGTCTATCTCTTATGGATAACCCACAATATCTTTTTTTTGTCATTTACTTTTTACGACAAATAATGGCTAATTTTCGAAGCGATTTTAACCAATACAGCATTAATCCTTAACCAATTAAATAACTTGAATACATTGTTCATTTAATATAGATCTATAAGGCCCTTTACACCGTATGATTTAAGTGAATATTTTCGAAGATATTACAGATTTAAAAATTGCGGGACGTAGCGTTTGCGGCGGCACCGGCCGGCCGCCCGGCTATAATATATTTTATACCTGTGCGAAGCCGGAGCGGGCCGCTATGTTTTTATATATACAACGTTCACAGTTTTTCTGTAGTGTATTTAGTATCAGCATTGCACCCGTGCGAAGCCGGGGCGGGTCGCTAGTATTTTTATATAGTAGATTAAATTATTACTGAAAGCTATTTTTGGCATAGTCAAAATTCGTTCTTTTTTCTCTTTTAATATTTAGAATTGTAATCATAGATTTCTTCAGTTAATATCGCCAATATAAGTATGCTTTTTGCTATTTTCGCAAATTCGTCAAGCTACAAAAAGTATAATAAGTACTAAGTATATACTCATAAGTATCGTACGTCAGAGAGGTAATGCGTGTGCCCATATCTGACGTATAATTAAATTACCCGTAACACAGCATCAGATTAAACACCGAAAATCAATCCTGAACAGTGACGTCATGAAACGACGTCATAGCTGCCAGATTGTGACGTAATAGCTACTGCATTGCCCACGTTGTTCAACAGGCTGTTAAGATAATTGATCCGGTACATGAATAGATAAAAATATGTAGTACTGAATGATACAGCAATATTGTATGTTTTATAAAATCATTCGTAAATTCTACAATAACACAATAACAAAAATATTGGGAATTGCATAACAAATACTTTTATTATTAGGAAATTATTATTTTACAACCTTTTTTATTTTGCTAGTTCTATTTGGGCTAAAACTTTTCACTAAAATATTACATAGTTAATGCAATAAAAGTACAACAAATATAAAAGAAAATCATGTAGGTAATCATTGTTATCATACTATAGGTAATCTACAAGATTAAGTACATACCTTCTCGTAGATTGTCTAAATATCGATTATGTAGAGATATATATTTTATTTTATTGACATAATTTTATAATATAATCTTATGCTCTTGTTACCTAACCTTTGCTTTTTTACGAAAAAAGAAGACAATGTGACGATGTCATTATTATTCCAATTTCTTATCTTATAATAAACATTATTTTAGGTAAGTCAATCACAAACATATGTAAGTAATAGTATTTCTTAAATTTATAACTTTCAGTAGATAACACTAACATACTTATCGGTCACAATAATGTCATAAATTTTTATGTCGCTCCACAATACCTGAAAAATAATTGGATATTTCTAACTGAAACGAAATCATGTTCCAAGTTACATACATTCAAAACACGCACATATTCATAAATAGAAACGAAGTTAAATCACATGTAAAAATTGAATTAAAAAGGGTATTAAAAGAGATTTTACTAAACCTACACAAAGTACACATATCTGTTTAACTGATCCATTCCTACGCAATCAAAACATTGTCCTACGTGTGATTGTTCTATAAAAAATGTGAAAAAGCGCGATTTTCTGAGAAACAACATCAAACAATGGTTTGTAAACTACGTTATATGCACGTACCTACGGGTTAATGACGACATTTGCGCGTAAATCGTAATTTTATTAACGTATTAACGACGTGATTGTGTTTTAATTCGGCGCGTATCGTAAACGTGGAAAAATACTGAACAATGCTATATTTTGATGATGATTTATGTGTTTTTATTGTAATATTATTGCTTTGAGTTTTAGCTGTTGATAAGCAACGCCTGCTCTGCGAAAATAGAATCCATTCGGATACGTTACGGTCAATTTCATTCGTTTTTAATTCTATTTTATTTTATTGTGTCTAAAAGAGCGATTCGTAACGAATTGAACGCGTTTCTTTATTAAATATAGTTACGTTGATGACTCTATCAAGACACATCGATTGTTAGGAGTTTAACGTTTTAATTGCTTGAAAAACTTATAGACTTATTGATATTCATTAGAAATAAATTGTAATATAAATTGCTTCTTGTATTCATCTATGATGCTTCGATTATATTATATGATATACATATCTACATGTAAAGCAGCATGTAATAATATACTCAATTTTATTTACATATTTTGCATTAGCAACAAGATTAAGTCCTTATACATGATATTACTGTTTTCTCCGTATTGCAATGTAATTCATATCGATAACATCTTATCGTTAGTTATTAGTCATTTTAGTACATTATTGAGCATGTAAGCATATCGTGATTGTAATCGCAATCTCAAAGAATCGAACCATTATGTTTTATATGACATGTTAGAAAAATATACTATGACCACAATCTATGACTCTATAGTCTGCTTAATCGGCTGTGTCCCCGGTTTCAAACAGTTAGGTGAGCTTTATATGTGTAAGTTTTCAAACTCTTACAGATACTGTACTAAACTAAACAGAAAAAACGAACATAAAATCATTAAAATCGGTTCAACCGTTCTTGAGTTCTAAGTAGTGTATTACGAACACGACGCGGACGTTACAAATTTTAAGACCCTAAAATCATTAAAATCGGTTCAACCGATCTTGAGTTGTAAGTAGCGTAACAAACACTACGTTTTTATATAAATAGATATAGATGAAGAAATGAAACATTCAAGTAAAATTTACAAGGGTCAAGGACCGCTTTAGCGTCCCTTGAGTTCATCTCTCAAGTTTTAGGGTCACGAAGCTTGGCCCATTTTATTTTGCTTGTTTGCGCTGGAACCCCGGATTTTTTCCATAAAATACGTTGTACGTAAAGAATTTCTCATTAACATAGAAAAATAAAAAGATGAATGTATTAGTTTTAATATAGTATGTACAGTAGATAGATACAATAAAAAATGAGAAATTTTCAACTATGCAGTTTTGCTGGTTACAAAAATTAAAACGTTTGTTGTCTTTGAATTATCGTCAAAAACTTTTAGACCCTTATTCCTTATGGCCAGGTGATCGATCAATTCCTCGACCAATTTCCTATAACAACAGCCAGATGTTTACCTAAAAAGGGTTGCAGATGGCCTAAAAAGAGCATATACCTTTCTCAAAGGACAACAACATACTAACGATGTAAATAAAGATTCAAAACTAAAAAGTCTCTTAATATGAAGTAGAGAACCTATTTTGCTGTCTCCAAATTATAAATAGTATATGATATTCAAATTGCAATTTACCTGTGCTAACACATACATAATTGTATATTTTATCAGAAAGTAAACTAGAAATACATATGTACGTATATTAATTACTAGATTTCCGCCCGCGGCTTCGCCCGCGTTTTCAAAGGAAAACCCGCATAGTTCCTGTTCCCGTGGGATTTCCGGGATAAAACCTATCCTATGTGTTAATCCAAGTTACCCTCTATATGTGTGCTAAATTTCATTGTAATCGGTTCAGTAGTTTATACGTGAAAGAGTAACAAACATCCATACATCCATACATCCATACATCCATACATCCATACATCCATACATCCATACAAACTTTCGCCTTTATAATATATTAGATTAGATTAGATTAGATTAGATTAGATTAGATTAGATTAGATTAGATTAGATTAGATTAGATTAGATTAGATTAAGATTGAGATTTATTTTTGTATTGTATGAAAAGAACATTGTAATTGTAAAAAAAAGCAGCATAAGATATAATGATTGCTCTATTTATACATTAAATCTTACTGCGGGTTTTCCGTGTAAATAAATATATTGTATAGGACAGACAGATAGTCAGCAGTCAGTCAGCAGCATCATTCTTTTTTACAAATGGTCAAATTTATTTAATATTAAATATATTTATATTGGTTTGATTGTTGTAGGTACCTGAATATAGGTCTGTTTGATAAAATACCTATTCAGGACTTTCTTAAAATGAATTTGATGTTGGCTTGTATCAATTTATCATAAACGTATGAACTCTGAGAAAAAACAGGAAAATTTCGACGTACTGCTTGGGACAACAGGACTACAATAAAAAAACAAACATATTTTAAGAATTTATTTTGATCAATTTACAAATCATATTTTTTTTTAATTACATAAAAATATATTATACTACAAAGCATTATTTCACTTCCTTACTACGAAAACATAATAATCTAAACTGAAATTAATGGGAAAGATGAACATAAAAACATATTCAGCTTTTATTGTCTCAAAAAAATAAAAAATAACAGATTTCATTAGAGAAAAGGGATCATACATTCAGACAAAAATGACCACTAAATATTAATAATTTTTCGTCTGTATCTTTTTTACGGCAAGGAATTATTTCATATTTTTCTTCTCTCATTGGTATTTATGTTTTGACTTCTCGTCTGTTATAGTATTTGAAATCCATTGGCTTTACATTTAAATAAGCAACTCACTAAAACAGCCTCTTAAAATTTCTGAAAACGTGTAATTCTTCTGGCAGTTAACTGTGAAAGAGGAAAAGTGTGCCCTTCTCTATTCCTTCTTTTCTTTTCTTTAAATATATTGTTAACGGCATTTGACAATCCGAAGTATTTTGTGATGCCAGGATTTATTTGGCTTCCTCCAACAACTCCAACGACTTGTCCGCAAACGTTTTCAGATATTTCTCTTATATACTTCTTCATCCTAAAAAAAGACAAAATCTAATTACCACAAAATATGTCAGTTGGCAACAAGCATTACGGGACTTCAAATCACAATCTCTCCGAGCAAATGTAATCTTTAACCCCAACCAAGTCTAACCTTAAACGTCAATAAACTTGGTTGTATAAACAAAGATTGCAAAACGAAAGCATTAGGGTATAAAAATCGCAGTAAGGACACCTTAATGGAACATTAGCTCTACGCCCGCGGCTTTTGCCCGCGTAGACAAAGGAAATTCCCAAGGGATTGAGATTTTCGCAGTAAAATATGACACACTCTAACTAGAGTCATATAATAAAATCCCTCCGCTGCGAAGTGAAAAGACAAAGAAACAAACGATTACACATTCTCATTTATAATATTAGTAAGGATAGGTTACAAAATAATATTACTAAATGTGTAAAATTTTACTAACCTAAAAACAACTTACCTATGAAACAACTGTGCTCGGACGATTTTATTTTTCTTTAATTTCTTTATTAAGTACCTACTCTCATGTAATTAGCTTGAAGTATTTAAATGAGAATAAAGGATTCTTTAAACCTAACCTGCGATTTTGGCGACGCGCGCAGGCTCCCCTCACAAAATCTTTGGTTTTACTGACTCTCGTAGCCAGACGGGTGGAATATTTGCCTCTTTCTAACATCAATAAGTTTCTATTGCGATCTCTCTTTAACGACCATTGTTAAAACCTACCCCTGTCGCATCCAGCCCCGTCTCCCCTACGTACGTCATTGATTGCAAAACCTAAAAGTATGATATATAAGTAATAAGTCTGTAGGTTTTCCCTAAATGAACAGTGAATGGTTCATATTTTTTTAACCACGATTTCGTTGTATGCATATTATTATATTTCATAGAATTTTGGTAATTCGATTACGTAATTTAAATGTCTCACCATTATTTTTGCATCAATAAACTGTCGGATCATCTTATATGTTATGTGCTTATATTATTACTTACAACAATAGAGTTTGCTAGGTTAGGTTTTGTAGTCTTGGCTCTACACGAGATCTGACAACTTTTTGAAAGTATAAGCCCAATAACTGCGTCTTGGCAATATTTTACAGGAAAATGGTTTATTTGGAATATTATCTTTTATAATAAATAAATAGGTATAAACATTAATCTTTCAATCACCAACCAATGACCATTGCTTAGCATCGATATGACTATCGGATTATTGTACAGATATCCGAGACCTTATCACGGTCTGATAAGTTATTTAGTATTATTATTACTCAAAACAAATACAAATATCTAGAATGATTAATAATTAAATTATCACATACTTACAAAGATAATTACAATTTAATTAGGTTATTCCGTTGAAAGCTTTATAATCTTTTGCATTTCTAGCATTTTGATAAGTAAATTACCTACTAATTATTGCACACAGCACTTTTCATTTTCTAGAAATTGTTCTTAATTTCAGTAGTATTATTATAGACTTTTTTTAATATTGTTTGGTCTGCATTCAAATAATTATCGTTTTTGTATACCTTTATCATTTCACTACGAAACAATTTTTAATGTACACGATTCATGAGTCATTGAACTTCAACACCAAGATCCCATTAAATTTAAATTAAATTAAAATTTAAAATGTTATTCATATATTAAAATATTTGACGTGTGTATACTGTATACGTAATATATTTCACAACAATCACTGCCTAATTAGAGTTTCTGAACTAACGAGAGATCCCGGATCCGCTTACTATTATCAAAATAAAATTAAAATTTTAAGGGATATTGTGATTGTATACAGACGTACCTGAGTATTCAACGTGTATATTATTTACATACATGTATGTTATGTATGGACGTTGTACGTTATATAAGTTATGTTGAGTCAGTTAAGAATGGCAAACAATTAATAAATGAATGCCAAAATGTTATAACTAGGCTATCAGGAAGATTATTACCACGTGAAATTGGCTCTACACCCCTTAGAAACTGTTCATATCAGTAAAAGTATCACCCCATATTAATGAGCTGCGAAACAATCGGCCATTACGGTCAAGTGCGTTGTCATATTCGCAATTAAATGATAAGACCACAATACGAGCTAAAAATATACATTATCAGCAAGCATTTCATTTTCTTGGTAAATTTGTAAAGCATTATAATATTTCATGAAAATTTGTTTAAATCACATTTTTCTATGGTCTATTGTTATTGTAATTTTCTTTAGTAAATATGAATTGGCGGTCGATTTTAGTATTTTATCTTTATATTAGTTTATCTATTTCCAACTAAAAATATACTTATTGATTAAGTAGATAGGTACTATATTTAAGTGTTATGAAGCTTTTTATATATTTTGTGTTTTGATTTCAACTTTAACATTCATTTTTTTTTCATAATAAGTATGTTTTCTTGGCTCTATATTCAAGTGTGTTTGATAAGAACTCGTTACAATGTGTGTTATCAAATAATCGAGTTGTTTTGCAAATTTTCCACAACATTATCAAAGAACTGGGTTACCTTTGCAATTTGTTATAAAAACCCGAAGATGACTCGACTATAAACACTATTAAAATCGACTCATCATCACTACATAGTATAAAACAAAGTCTCTTTCTCTGTCCCTATGTCCCTTTGTATGCCTAAATCTTTAAAACTACGCCACGGATTTTGATGCGATTTTTTTAATAGATAGAGTGATTCAAAAGGAAGGTTTTAGTATATAATTTATTAGGTTTTAGACAAAGCGGACGAAGCCGCGGGCGGTAAGCTAGTTATTATTTAAAGGCATTCGTAAAAGAGAAAAAATAAACGATGCCCCTTTTAGACAAAATAGTGTGAAACTAGTTTTTAAATGTTAATTAAAATATACTATTCTATTGAATATTTTGTATTCACGAGTATTATTTTGTTTTTTATTATAATAATATGTAGTTGTTTAGAGTTTAAACGCAGGGTTCTTGTATTATCTTCATAATATTATTATTCAAATTTGTGATATTGTAAACATGTTTACGCATTATGTATTCAAATAATAAAATTACTGTGTGTAGCATCGTCTTAATAATTATAAAAAAAAGTGTGTGCGTGTAACCTTTACGCGCGATTGAAGTAAAACGCACATGTCAATATAACCTTGTTATTGAATATTATAAAATGTCGCAATTGTCAGAAAATTTATTTTTAATTTACTTATTTTAAAAGTAATAAATAAACAAGTATATTTAGAGATTTTCAAAAAATTTTGCAATTTAAAATAATGTTTTTAAAACTGTTGAATTTTTCATTCACTTTGCTATTCACAATTGATCCGTTTGAAAATTTGAAAATAAATAATCCTAATTGATTATGATATTTGCCACTAGCTGGCGTATAAGTCAAGAAGCGTGTAGTATATGACATATACTTACAACCAATCAGAATTATTATTTTTAAATGGCGGAAACTACACAGACTATAGTAAGCGTTACTTCCGTCAGAAAAAAAAATCTGAGTTACTCCCTAGTCGCGCCTAAAGAAGTTTTACTTCAATAAACTATAAATATAAGTAATAAACCATACATTTTATTTATAAGCAGGAGCGTCATTTACTTTCAAGGGAAAAGATTCATCAACTATTGCCCAATTTTACTGAAAAACTTTTAAAGCTTATAAGAAAATAATAGGCAAAGTAGGTACTCCAATCAAGACATAATATACGAATTACTAAAAAGCCTAAAAGCAATAGGTAATAATAATATAATTCAAAAATAGTAAAACAAATAAATTGCGATTTGCTGTTGAAATAATTGCGCACAATTTTTATTAATGATAGCAATATCTTTGATCATTAATTATAACTTGTCATTAATGAGATTATTTAGGTACTGTTTTTTGATTGTAAAGTTGATAGCGTTATCAATAAAAAATGCATAATACGCGAATTATGTAAATCCATATCGACTAAGTTATCTATACAAAAAAGTTGGAAATATAGCTACCTTCCTACCTATAGGTATTCGTTACTTATAAAATAAATCAATTCTACAACGGTAAAATCGAATTTAAAGTTTACAGAATAAATGATAGGTGCATGGCTTTGTAAAAACACTGAATGGGCTTGATATTAGGAATCTTATTTAAGCACTAGCTTCCGCCCGCGACTCCGTCCGCGCGGAAAAATTAAGATTTTTTTTTTCTACGTATTTTTCCGGGATAAAAAGTATCCTATTTTATGCCCAGTATAATAAGGTATAATTATACCAAGTTTCATCGAAATCGAACCGTTAGTTTTCACGTGATGCCTGAACATACAGACAGACAGACAGACAGACAGACAAAAATTTTTTTAATCACATATTTGGGCTTAGTATCGATCCAGTAACACCCCCTGCTATTTATTTTTTCAATATTTTCAATGTACAGAATTGACCCTTCTAGAGATTTATTATATGTATAGAATTTTTTTTTCTACGTATTTTTCCGGGACAAAAAGTATCCTATTTTATGCCCAGGATAATAAGGTATAATTATACCAAGTTTCATCGAAATCGAACCGTTAGTTTTCACGTGATGCCTGAACATACAGACAGACAGACAGACAGACAGACAGACAGACAGACAAAATTTTTTTTAATCACATATTTGGGCTTGGTATCGATCCAGTAACACCCCCTGCTATTTATTTTTTCAATATTTTCAATGTACAGAATTGACCTTTCTACAGATTTATTATATGTATAGATAATCCTAATATTATAAAAGCAATAGCCTGTTTTTTGTCTGCTTGAGCCTTGCTTGAGCTTTCACTGTTAAACCATGCATCTAAATTAAATTTAGTATAAAAAAGTTGTAGGGTCAAACACAAGTATTTTGCTTCAAAGCTTCTAAAAGGATGACACTTTTTGCCCGATTTTTTAATCGCGTATGAACTATGAAGCCACTATAATCTGGAAATCTGGTTTTGCCCACATTATAAAATAAATCTACTACAATCTGGGTAAAGCCAAAGGATAGGGAAAATATCATATTTAATTTTTAATCCCCATCTAAAAATCCTGAACAGGTCTCGTTATTTTTTCTCATTTATATGATGAACACGTTTTTCAGATTATCCGTCCAAACGTGGTATGTGTATATTTATTCAGGTTTGAAAAATAATGAAGGACTTTTGAATTACCATATATTATGTATTATTATTCTTAAACTTTTCTTCAAATTCTGGTGACTCAGTCTGCGTCTATAAACAACGATGCAATGTAATAAATTGAATGTAACAAAATTTAGAAATTAGTAAGTTTTTTTTAATATATTCTATTAAATATGTAGCATAGTTACGTTTCAACTCAACGCTCTTTCTGTTGTGACTTTTTCTTTTCAAACTTTAAAACTTTCTATACTTTCAAGTAATTTTTCTATTATAAATATAGCCTATATTTTTCAACATTATTTTTCTTAAAATAGTTTAAACTCATTTATCCCGTAATCGTAACAAAATATATTTCTTAGGTCGGACGGCGCTCCGTAATGAACAAAATGGCTGACCCTTGACCCTGTTTACATATCTCGGGTCTAATGCTCAGTAAACACTTGACGACATGTTGACAGGATATTCTTTTCAAATGTTTAGTTTTTAAAATCGGAAAATATTTTTTACAATAAATTGAACGAATGATATGAATTGAAAAAAAAACATATAGGCACAGTATTACAATATCTATACAGTACGGAAACGAATGTACTTGTGCAGAGAAACGGAGGGGAACTGGCGGGGGGTCGGGCGACGCGGGCCGCGTAAGGCAAACACGCTTAGTTTGCATTACCTAGCGCGAAAGGACGACGCAGTCGTATTTTTTGTGTAATAATTTTATTATACATAGATACTTACATATTCTATTATGGCGCGCACAAACTATAATATGTTGTCCTCATTATTTTCTAATCAGATTGTACATCCCAATGTGAATGCATTACTTAGTTAAATGTTATAATATACAATTAAGAACATCCAAAAATAAAGTGTCCACGTAAATAATATTTAGCAGTGCAATATCTGTAATTATATATTTATGAACAAATAATTACATCAGATTTAATAATCGCAATTATTTTGAATGTACATATTATGAATAAATGATTTCATCATAATATTAATAGTCACAATTGTTTTATTTCCCATTTGTTGCAACCCTAGCGTATTTTCGTGTGGCAGCGTAAGTACCTACGCTGGCGGCGGCATCGCGCGACATCAAAGGCGTTTCCTTACTGTAGGAAATAATATTGTAATACTGTGATATAGGTATGTGCATCCATTAATAATTATACGTGAGGCGTTTATTTTTTAATTTATTTTTTGGTTTAACCATATTTTAGTAAGACAACCATCTATCCTTTGCATGTCTAATCTTATGAATGGATGCCCCCTGTTTAATTCAAAATGACAAATTATCTTAAAATATTTTATTTATGTACAAAAATATCTCTACATTTAATATGTTACAGTAATAGCCAATTTTATTTATCAAGCTCATATTATTTGCTAGATCGCTAATTGCATATTATATTTATACATTAATACCAAAAGTTTAACACAAATATTATTTTTTCACAGGTGCAACTGCAGGGTGATCAAAGGATCTTCAGAATTCATGGATGCGTGCCAACAGAGAATAAATAGATAATATTTAGACAATTAGGTACTTAAATGGAAAGTGGCATGTGTGGTTAATAATAATCGTTTATAGTATTAGGTATATATTATTAGGCTAAATTCTAGAATAACTGTGCCGTGCCCGTACGGTTTCATCGGACGTTTGTGCTGGTACATAAGCAACATCATAGTTCCAACCAAGTACTTCCATCGAAATCCGTTCAGTGAATTTCCCGTGAAAAAGTAACAAACTTATTATTCTATATCTATACAGGGTGTAATCGTTAAGT